>JAJHUR010115780.1:0-17190 GCA_027495735.1 Lutjanus campechanus | reverse complement strand
CCCAGAATGTCCCCTCCTATGTGGTTGATGGTCTACCTCTGTTTGACTGAAAGCTAAATTTTGTGAATACAAAATTATGTCTGTGTTTCTAGGGATTAGTTGTATCTTCATGAAGATGGTTTATTTGGTCATGTGCTAAAAATACATTAAAACAATGTCTTTTGAAATGTATGCACATATCTTATTAATTCCATCTGAGACCTTATCTTGTGTCTTATAGAAGCAGAAACAATGCAACACTTTTGTTTTTGCTCCCATTTTTCATGAGTTGAAGTAAAAGATCTCAGACTTCTTGTATGTACATTTCTATCAAATTTTCTTTACAAATTTGTTAAAATCTGTGTTAGTGACGCGTGTGGCATGTAGAGGTGCCAGTTAAACAGCATGATTGCACAGGTGTGCCTGGGGGTGGTCACAACAAAAGGAAACTCTAAAATGTCCAGTTTGATCTGGAAAAAAAGATGCTGGCGTTGAACTATGGGTATATAATAAACCAAATTTTTATCCCAGGAGGGCAAAGTCTTGATTTTCCCAACCTGCCTTTGATTGGCTAGAACTAATTGCCTTTGTTGGTTAGGTTTAGGTATGAGGAATGATTGGTTACAGTAGGGTTAGGGTATGAATAGCAGGGTAAGTCAATCAGAGGCAGAGTAGCACAGCCACACAGTGTCTGCAGCCCTGTGTCAAATAGCCATAGTCCATTTTACAGTGTCTTTTTATTATGACCAGTCCAAGTCACACTTGTGTTGTAATCATGCTGTTTAATCAGCATCTCTGTATGTCACACCAGTCAGGTGGAGGGATTATCTTAGATGGATTATCTTTTTTTGTGAACAAAATTTCAGAGAAATAGACCCTTTGTGTGCACACAAGATTTTCTACTTCAACTCAAAAACTGGGAGCAAAAATGAAAACGTTGCATTTATATTTTTATTGAGTGTACATAAAGCATTGGAGGTGTAAATGTTTTCCCATGAAGGTGCACAAGCAACAAGCTGGTGCATTTGATCCTTTTTAACTCAGCTTGAAGACGCACAGGAAGGAATCACTGATTTGATTGGATGTTAAAGAAATACGGAAAACAAACTGCCACTCACTCGCTAGCTTTGCTCTTTGAAGCATCTCAGATGCCCAATTATCCTCCCATTTTCTTTATTTCACTGTAAAGCTGAGTGGGCGGATGTAACATAGAGGGTGAGAAAGAAGCAGACGGAAAAGGGGGTGGCTCAGAGCGAGAGAGAGAGAGAAAGACAGGGAAAGAAAGAAAAGAGAGAGGGAGATCAGAGCGTATTCTGGCTTGCTTACGATCAGACTGACTGCCGCGCTGTGAAATAATGTGATAAAGGAGCAGGAGAACAGGGATTTTTGACCGTATTACAGTGCTCCAGCCGGGAGGAAGCAACTGTTTTCACCTGATATGGAATACCAGATTGTTCAGATGGGAACAGGTGATCTCTTATTTTTATTCACTTCAAATACAAGGATTATCCTGCCTGCACATTGAGAGTAGTTGGGTGATTTTAGAACACTTCCATTAAGGTGAATAATTGATCATTTTGCAGTGAAATTGATCCATTTACAACCTAAAAGCAGCTGTTTTTGTGAGTAATGAAATAAGTTTCACTGAAGCTAAGAGAGAGGTGTTTTCACACATGCTGTTGCTCATCTCAGTCAAAGATAAATGAATGGTATTTAAAAGTCTATCCTTTTAACCTTCACCTGGGGTCAGAAATCTCCTCACTTAATGTTTAATTTCTGAGTTTAACAACAGAGCTGCTGTCGAACTTTGAGAGAAAATGAAAGAAAATTGCAAAAAGTGACATTTTTATATGTAGCTACTGTATGCGTGTCCGTAAGTGTGAAACAAAAGCGCAAGTGTGATAGAGAGAGTGTTTGTGTCGTGTGAGGGAATGCGTGTTGAGCAGCGTTGGGAGGGAGGGGGGTATGTGTAAAAGACAGATGGTCACTCAGTGGAGTTGTTCCCCCGCTCCCTCTCGCTCTCTCGCTCCCTTCTGGGTCCTACATCTTTTCCCTGTCACCTCTCCAGAATCTTACCTCATCTGTTTTTTTTTTTCGTCACCTCCCCTCTCCGGTATCTTTTATCATCTCATCCTTCTCTCCTGAACCCAGATCTTCACTCGCTGTATCTTTTCAAACCCCTTTCTTTCCTTCCCCAGCTCTTCTGCCCCCTTGTCAGGTTTTCTGCTGAAGAAATCAACTTGAAAGTACCCAGAGATTTTTTGTGATTGTCATTCTGGCCCCCCTGCTGACACAGCACGCAGGGCACTGAAGAGATTTGGGATTTTTAGGGACAAGACAAAAAAGAGAAAGAAAGACAGAAAGGGAATTTGACAGCTATGGCCAAGGAACAATTCTGAGTACTTTCTGAATATCATTTGGCTCTGAGACCCATCTGCTGGTTCTGTTGCTGCCTGGGTGCATATTAATCTACTTTAGCTGGTGCCAACCAAAACTCCATAGAGGTTAAAGTTTGGAAAATTGTCATAAAGTCAGTTTGTTTCACCATAGCATGTTTGTTTTCATTTCAACTTGTCCAAAGTGACACTTCCCTTCAGTAGAATCAGAAATATTCGACTCAACATCCCAGGTTCAGTCATGCATCCCAGGTTAGTCACCTTCGACCTCTCCGTACTGTTGGCTGTGCTTCTGTTGTGGGGGCCGATGAAGTCGAGGGGCCAGAATGACACAGAACCCATCATCCTGGAGGGCAAATGTTTGGTCGTGTGCGACTCCACTCCTTCGTCCGAGCCCGCCGGTAACGCCCTGGGCATGTCGGTCCGCTCCGGCTCTGGCCGGGTGGCCTTCTCCGCCAGCCGCCAGACCAACCACGAGCCCACGGACATGAGCAACCGCACCATGATCATCTACTTTGATAATGTGAGTGTGTCACTGCTGCTGTGGTGCTGGCAGTCTACTTTTTTAGGGCTGTAGCTAACCAAAGGAAATGTTGGTTGACTGAAATTCTACCTGTTAGTCCAGGGATACTCAACTTTCTTTGCACAGGGGCCAAAATGACAGGAAACCGGAGCTTTGATAACATTTGAAAGAGTTTATACATCAAACATAGCTGGAACCTCTTCCATCATGCAATCACTGAAATGCTGAAATGATTCATAAACATAAACCATCAACATAAACTGCTCCTACCAGGATGAATAGCATGGCCGATTGAAGATCTTTTGGTGTGTTTAGGCAACTCCCCAACAGCCGAGGGATATTACTTAACATTTACTAATCGGTATAAACAAAAAAAAAAATCGCAGTTTATTTTCATTGTGAATTAGAAAATGGTTGGTGGGGCACCTAGCACCCTATCATGGGCCAGATTTGTCCCCAGATATGTTGAATATCACTGTGCTAGTCTAAATGAAAGCTAATCAAAGTTAAACAAAGTTGCCAAGCAAATTAATTCCTGCAGTCTGACCATTTCTTTTTCACCTGTAGCTTTGTTGTTATCTTCAGGACATGTCAATCAGATAATTTTAGCAGTGCATACAACAGACGATGAGGGTCACAGAGCACAACTGATGGATCCCATATACAAAGCTAACACTAACACAGCTTGCAAATGCAGCTTAAAGATGGCTCAGTTTTTCTTGACTGTCCAACAACAGTATTACAGCATTAGTCCAACATTGCCCCAGTCTGTGGTTGTAGCCACATCAGCAACATGCTAATGCCAAATTCAATGGGATAACCTACAAAAACACACAATAACATCATAAAACATGACAAAACTTGCAGCTTTCAAGTTTGAAATTGGATCAGAGTCAGCTGGAATGATCCATCATTGAGCTTGAACCATTACCAGACCTTGTTGATACCGCAGTCCAGCAAAGTCAAATCCACACACATTGTCATCAAAAATAAACTTTATCAGCTCAGCTCACTGAAAAACAAAATGCATCAGGTCTGTATATGTCACACCCCTAGCAATAATGGATGAAGAAGCGATCCTCTCCTTATGAAAGTAACACCAGCGACTGCCCGACCAATAAGAAACTGGCCGGTCTCAGGCATGTCCAAACTATTCCACAAAGGGCCGAGTGGCTGCAAGTTTATAGTCCAACCAACCAACAGCACCCCTGACTCGACTAATCAGCTGTTTGAAGACTGAAATCAGTTGATTAAATGAGTCGAGCCTGGAGTGCTCCGGCTTGGTAGGAACGAAAACCTGTAGCCACATGGCCCTCCATGGAATAACTTGGACATGACTGCATGCCTCCCAACACATTGATCAACTGACCAGAAGGTGTCAAACCGATTATTTTTGTCGTCACTGGGCAAAAGTTCCATAATAATCTTTAAGCACATTGTAATTCAAGTGGTCTGAGAGAAAAGTAGACTTCTGCTCCTCCTCTTGTCTTTGTTTTCAGACGTCTTGTCTATGACAGGAAACTTTGGCCAATCAGAGGTCGGTAAGATAACTGACTGTTGAGGCTCATTTCCGAAACGACAGTATTTGACAACCTGGGAATGAGATTCAACAGTCGACTATGTTTCTCCAGAATGTCTTAGTGCACCTTTAATAAGAATGCCTTTTTTTTTGCAGTTCAAACAAAAACCATTCTTGTCATGAGAGGTCAAATTACTTTGAAAAATAGTTTGAAGATAAATTATGTTTGAACAAAGTTCTCCATTGTAGTTTCGTCTTAAAGCTCTCCATGTTTGACAGAATATGAATTTTTTATAGTGTATTGTTAAAAACCAGCTGATCAGTTTTCCTCACACAGCTTCTGTGAGCTGTATTCCGAGTGTTTTGTTGTCAGAAGTCTTCTGCCAATAGGATGCACATATGATTAGACTTCTGACAGAGAAGAAAAATGCTAATGTGGTAAACACTGAACTTTCAGACTCACAATGCAGCCGGGCTGCATGGAGCTGCATTTTCATGGACACTTGAGGCTTTTGTGGAAAACAGTGACTCAGTATTTTGGGGGAAGCCTAATATCTAACTGAATGGACAAAAAGAATGACCCAAGTGGCCCTGGAGGGAACAGGTATATTATGTAGTAAGCTGGGAAATCTTTTGACAATCACTGTTTCTCACTGGTGTTCCAATGTTTTTCATTCTGTGCCATACCTTTATATTTTCATGCGTATTATCTGTCTTGTCTTCCTCTTTCTCTGTTGCATAAGATTTTGGTGAATGTGGGCACTCACTTTGACCAAGAAAGCAGCGTCTTCCTGGCACCACGAAGAGGCGTGTACAGCTTCAACTTTCATGTCGTAAAGGCCTACAATAGACAAACTATTCAGGTACAACATCTCAACTATGACACACAGTTTTAAAGCATTGGATCTACATGCACTAATACTTTATTTTCTCTCTCTCAGGTCAGCCTGATGCTGAATGGCTGGCCGATGATTTCAGCATTTGCCGGCGACCAGGACGTGACCAGAGAAGCAGCCACCAACGCCGGCCTGGTCATCATGGAGAAGGGGGACAAGGCTTACCTCAGACTGGAGAGAGGCAATCTGATGGGAGGCTGGAAGTACTCCACTTTCTCTGGCTTCCTGGTCTTCCCCTTGTGAGGAAGGTGGGGGAGGAGCAGGTTAAAGGGACAGTTCAGATTTTTTGAAGTGGGGTTGTACAAGGAATAGTTGGGACCAATGCATCTTGAGTATGAGGCACTTATCAATAGTAGTAGATGAGTATCAGTAGATGGTGGCCGACATGCCCCAAAGGAGAGGAGTAGTGACGTAGGGAGTTAAGCAATGAACTGCTGTGGACAGAGTCAGCAGAAAAATCTATTTTAACCACTTAAAAAAAGGCCCACCAAGAAAAAAAAAATCATTACAAGTGTACCCTATCATATTAATTAATTCTATTAATATTTTCACTGCTTTTACCTACCAGACAGCCTTTTCTGATAGGAAACCAACCAAACTCCATAGGCAAAATCAGTCATTTTATCTCACAGAACATGGGAGTTGCTAGTCTACCACTGCCTTGATCAGTTAGTTTGTTTGTGTTGTTGTATGACTTTGGAGTTTTAAATGGTTAGTTCGGATTGACTGAAGTCACTAAATAACACAAACAAACTAAACAATCGAGGCAGCTGTAGTCCAGCAAATCCGATGTTCTGCAAGGTAAAATGACTGTTTTTTTTTTTACAAAGGAGTTTGGTTGCTTTGGAGAAAGCGATATTTGGTTTTTCGGTCAGTGAAAGGCTGTCTGATCGCAAAGTAAAGCTGTGAAATAAAAGATTTTAACATACACTTGAACTTCCTACGCTTGTACTCTGGCTGTTTTTCAAAACTGGGGGTTTGCCGACTGCCATCCATTGAAAGTAATGCACTGACTATGGATAATTATCTCATACAACCCCACTTTAAATAATCCGAACTATTTCTTTAGATTGCTGGAAGGGTGATAGGAGAAGAATTGGATAAAACAATCGGGAGAACGAGTTAAAGAAAAATTTAAGGGAAGGCTTCAATCTGTAACACTTTCTAATAGGGTGCATGAAGGGATGTGTTTTATGCAAAAATGAGATAAAAATTGTGCAAATTAAGAAAATTCTCACTTGAGACCAAAACAAAAGCAGGGGAAACGTTCAGTAAACACGATTTATCTGTGGATTTAATTTGCTCTGTTTCTGTGTATGACTATTTGTTGGGTTTGTATACGAGATATTTCAATTATGACAAAATTATAAAGTAGCCATGTGCAATGTGGGCTTCTGTGCTGAGATTTTTTTTTTTTCATTCAAAATGTTTGAAACAGTGCTGTGCTCCACATGGCATCCTGTCTAGCTAACAAACATGCCCTTTACTTTACTGTGTCGTATGACTGATGCTCATCTATATGCCTGTTAGTCTCATGCAACAAATGTTTATTTACGCAGAAAAATTTCTATTGAGGAGAAAATATTCAAATAAAATCATATGAAGTTGGTTCAGTGTGGCGCTTTTGCGTTCTTTGTTAAATAGTCTAATCTGCTCATGCAAAGCAGTATTTCTCCCTCGTCTCATGGTCTTCTACCCATTGCCACGGCAGCTGTTTGTAAATATAGCTCTCACCAGCAGAGCTGGTGTTGGCGTGGACCGAGCAGAGCAGCATGGGGCAGAGTGCAAGTGTGGTGAATAGCGGATACGCCTCGCAGGGCCGCAGACAGATGGAGGCTTTGGCGAGCAGGCAGGCTCCTCTCTACAGGGCTGCCATGGATAAAGTGTGGTGTGCTGTCACATGTTGTCACTTACGCTTCATGACCACAATATCCCTCTCTCTTTCTCTGTCTCTCCTTCTTGTATCAGAATCACACGTTTGTGATTTTAGGCCAGGATGGTAAGTATTCTGGGAAACGGAGAACTGAGACGTTGATTCATGGTGTCACATTAATGCACCGAATGACGAAGCTTTAAAGGTAATAGATGGGAAACTCTGTGGACTTATTTAATGTTCTTCCTCTGCAGAAATCTTTTTACTATTTCGTAACTATGTTATGTGATAGCACATACATCTTTGTGACATTTACCTTAAGGAGAACAGAAGCAGTAAATGAGATATGAATGAGAATCAAGGCTGGATTATCGACCATGCAAAACCGGCAACTTGCTCCGGGGCCCCCAGATGCAGTTGGTTTGTGGCAGGGGTCAGAAACGTTATTATCAAAAGAGTCATTTTTGTGCAAAAACAAAGAACAAACAAACGAAAAAATCTGTCTGGAGACTTTTCATTTTTTGGATTAGGCATCCATAGCTACCCTTGGGAGATTTAACACTAGAGCTGCAAGGATTAATAGAGAATTGATTAATTGTCAATTGCTAATTATAATTGTCAACTATTTATTTATTTATTTTATATTTTTTGGGCTTTTGTGCCTTTATTTGACAGTATAGCTGGAGATTGACAGGAAAGAGGGTGAAGAGAGGGGGGATGACATGCAGTGGGGGGCCGCAGGCGGGAGTCGAGCCAGCAGCCACTGCAGAGGACTAGCAGCCTCGATACATGGGGCGGACGCTCTACCAACTGAGCTAAACTTCCGCCCCAATTGTCAACTATTTATTAAGGATAAAATCCATCAGTTCTCTGATTCCAACTTCTTGAATGTGAATGTTTTCTGGTTTCTGCACTCCTTTGACAGCTAACTGAAAATCTTTGGATTGTGGACAAGTCAAGACATTTGAGGACGTCATACTGGGCTATGGGAAACATCGAGTGACATTTTTTACATTTTTTTTTACATTTTAGAGACCATATAACTAATCAATTAATCGAGAAAATAATTGACAGGCTAATCAGCAATGACAATAATCATTAGTTGCAACTCTATGTAAGACTAGCCACCAACAAAATTTAGAGGAAAAGGCGCTGAACTGGTTATGAAACATTTTACTTGATTAAAGACTCACATTTTTCATTGCCCTCTCCCTGTTTCCTCCTGGGATCACAGTTCTCCTGTATTTCTCCTGCTTCATGACACATTTCATGGATGTACAGAGTTCAATCAACTCATCAAATTAAGTTTCTAAAGCACATGATCAGCATATTAGCAGACTTCCCAGCATGCATTGTTTAAGATTTAAAACTCCTAAAACTTTTTATAGTGTGAAGAAAACATATATGATGAAAACTTGCTGTGTGTCTCTAACACACTTCAAGTTAAGTCCTGGTTGCTTGTTTTTCCAATAACAAAAAACACTGCAAACCATTAGCAAACGATTAGGGTTAGTATTGAATTCAGTCCCTACCCCCTCACACTTATAATTTAGTAAATTCACTCAGAGCAGTTTCCCAAACTGTTTTTGTGCCAGTGCTGGAACAAATAATCTCCAGCAGGAGCAGCTGCAGCTGTGAGTTCTTTGTGTGAAATGAACAACTGTCTGACTCTTGAATTTGACCATAAAGGTTTGCTTTGAATCGTTAACAAAATAACATCAACTTGTCTTTTTAAATTCAGTCAACTTAAATTTTAAGGCAGCCCAGATGCTAACTTTATTTTATGTTAAAACAAAGAGTTAATTTTTTACAGTGAGTAGAAGTAACATAGAACTAGAACCTAGAAGTTCCCTTTAAGGTGACATCCCTTTTCTTCATCTATCATGTCCTATTGCTCCTACAGAAACCCATTTTAAAGTAGTATCAGCAATATACATTGTTTTCTGTACAAAAGATTTTAATTTTTAATTTGAAGTTGGTCTGTGTTTTTCAGAGGCCAAAACCATTGACTTCTTCTTTTTATAAATATATAATTTTCATACGTCCCTTATTTGATCTGATATTCTGAACTGGTCATCATTAAAAATGTATAACATACCTCCATTTCACTCTAATATAATTTATTTTATAGGCAAACTTGCATGCAAACATTTCTGGCACTGTCAATTGTGTGATTTTTCTAAGTTAATATTATATTCATACTTGATAATGGAAAAGCAGTACTCCCTTTTTCAGTGTTCATATATAATCTTGCAAAGTACTTTAAGTAAAAAAAAAAAAAAAATCTTTTTCTCTTCTGATTTTCAGCATGATTCCACTGCTGTTTGTGCTGCAGCATCCTTTCCATCATTATTGACTGAATTCTGTCCACTTTTGTATATTTGTTCCCTGTCTTGTTATGTGTGTTTTCCTTTTGCCAAATTAAGTTTGATTAAAAAAAAATAAAAAAAAATAAAAAATAAATAAATAAATAAATAAATAAATAAAAAAAGAAAGAAAGAAATGCCATTTTCGGGGTTTGGTCTGATTCTTTCTATCTATTCTATCTATATTCTATATTCTATCTATCTATTTTTTCACAACTGCACTCTCTCTTTTCTTGAATGTCTTTTTAATCATTTTATATTGTTTACTGTTTGTCATATAACTACTTTTTCTTAATGCTATAGACCTTTTATATTGTTTTTAGAATGTTTTGTAATAAGTCGACTAATTTTATTTCGATCTTGCAAAGTACTTTGTAATTTGATATATAAATGAATTTTATTATTATTATTATTGTTGTTGTTGTTCTAAAAATAAAACAGAGAAGATAACGCCGCCCATAATCATGTTTCAGCTGTGGCCACTAGATGGCGCCAACCCCCAATTCATGCAAAACTGAATAACCCATACAGGCACACAAGTCAACACGCTGGTGCCTGGAAAAAAGCTGTTTTTGATATTTTAAAATGTAATAATAAATAAAAATGACGGTGAAAAAATCCACCATTGTACCCATAGGGTCTGTGTGTATATTTTGTATAAAGTAATGGCAGCAAATTCTCAAGATAAAGATGATTCATGAGCTGTAGCCAGTGTAATAAAACCCTGAAAAACGCACAGTGTCATTCACAAACAGGCCCGTTGGGTTGTACCCACTATCAGCCCTTTGGGATGATTAAAACAACGCTTTTTTTTCTCCAGTCAGCTCTACGGGGTAAGCGCTTTCTAATGTGAGCATCCATGGCTGTAAAAAAAGCAATGTTGAAGATCACCCAGTCAAATAGTCCCAGCTAGGCCGCATTTATTGTTTTCTCAACCTAACTATGGCTCTCATCCCGCCCAGAAGCGGCCGATCGCGTGACGGATAGCGCGAACAGCCAATTAAATAGCCGTATGCTGCCGGCTTGGGGGACAACGGACCAATCAGCGTTTGATAACATCCGAGGGGCACGCTTTCTACGCTTTCTCTGGCAAGAATGTTAGTTCCTGCTCTTCCCTGGCCGTTTCCTGTAATCGTACAGTGTTGTGAGACGGAGAAAGCCATGTGTGTCGATGCAAAGGTAAATTTAGCACCCCGAAATTATTACTGTGAGAGTTAGGGCAGTGGATATGATGGTTATTTTCAGGTATTTTTGCGGAAAATTAGACGCAGACCAAGCGAAACAGTATTGCGGCCTAACCCGTGTCTGAACGTTGACGGGCAATGGTTATTGTGGCACGTTGCTTTGGTTTGGTCCGGTTTGTTGATGAGATTGAAGGAGTCCGGCAGACTGAATGGTTGGTAGTAAATGACAGAGAACCGAGTTAACGCTTACAAACATACAATACACCGTGTTTTTAAGCCTGAATATGTTTTCGGTGCCACACACGCTTTTGTAATAGGCACATCTTGGTCGCGGTACAAGCTAATGCTAGCCGACGGGTTTGTGAGAAAGACTGCAGAGAGACCAGAGAGGAAAGCATCCTACCTCTCCAGCATCAGTACCCTCCTCGTCAGACTTCACCACAAACTATTTTCATTCACTCAATCTTCACTGAGTACTCTAGCTTTCTATATTACTATTGAAACGGCCTAATTTTACTTGTACTTTTGTTCTAAACCTTAAATGCCACATTGAAGCTGTTTACTGGACAAGGTGGCCACGAGTTCGATGTTATATTCACAAACAATATTTCTGTTCAGTCCAGTGGTTTCAAGTTTACAAGGCCATTTAACCATTAAACTAAACGTGCGATTTAAACTTTTTTATTTCCAATTCATAGTTGTAAAATGAATTCGTGTGATGCACTGAACTTAATAGAGTAAACTTGATCACAGCTCACAGAAGATAAATGTAAGTGTGTTCCTTATAAAAGTTGTACGTGTTCTTTCAGTGCTTTAGAAGCCAAACTGAAATGAATGATGTCGAGATGAATCAATTAAATAGAGTTATCACAACAGCAGCGTTTTATACTTTGCTCAACTGATGTTAAAATTGATACTCGGTACCTCTTTCAATACCATAGCAAAAAGAAAAAAATCCTAGACATTCAAAACAGGAGGGCTGTACGGTGAATCGAAATACTGTTGAAATTGCAATATTGCCAAATGCAATATTTAAATCCTAGAGGCTGCATTTTTTGATAAAGGAAAAATCTGTGACAATTCAGCATTATAATGAGGTACTGTAGTACTGCAGAGATGCCCTCACCTACAGATCTTGTTCTTTAGGTATAAGAAAACATGTTTGTTTGGTACAGACCCCAACAAATGTCACATCATGATATTTTTTCAGAGAAAATGAAAACTGTCTACTAATAGTGAATCATATAGTTATTACAATATCTGTAAACATAATTGTAATATGATTTTTAACCATATCATGCAACCCTATAAGAAAGTTGTCTGTGTTTTAGTAAATTGTACATGTTCTTTTCATGCTTTATTATCCAAGCTTGAATGAACAGTGCTGTGATCTTGAGAAACACAGTTGTCACAATACTAGAATTTTAAATTTCAATACAGTACTAGTGTTTAAAAAAGATACCTAATTCGATTCTACTGCAGAAATAAAAAAAATGAGTCCAAGGTAGGCAATCAAAACATGATTTTTCTTTTCTAATTTGTATTTTATTAACAACATGCACACAGTGCTGGTACATAAAAAGTAAGTTTCAGGCAGAACAATAAAGACTGAATTGAGGTCTTGAACGAGCACTCACTTATCCTTTTTTACATAGTCTTGGTACTTTCGATAACAGATACTATATTGTTTTTTGTTGTTGTTCTTTTTCACATAAAATTGAAAAAGAAATGATACTTTTTGATAATCTTTCAAAGAAACAGAAAAACATTTGGAGCAAGAAGGAAACAAGGACCAGAATAGGGCTGCATGATATTGTAAAAAAAAAATACAGTAGCATTTGTTTAAATTAACTTGTGCTTCATTAACTTGAGTGTTTCTCATCTTTTACCAGATATTTACTTAAAGGTTGAGAAGAACTGGACTGCAACTATTTAGCTTCCATCTCGGAGTCTTTTTAACGTTGTGCCCGTCTCCCTGTGTGGAGTGGGCAAGATGGCAGATCCCATCATGGACCTCTTTGAGGACACACCCCTGTTTAACCTGGACGCCCTACCGGACGATTCCTTTTCTCAGGGCTCCTCAGACCCTGTGGAGGAGGCCCTCAAACTGGCACTGGGCCAAGTGGACCCACCGGCTGAGCCTGAACTAACGGTCAGTGCAGGCCTTAACGTTCCTGTAGCAGCTCCCACCATCCCGGACCCTGTCCCCGTTCAAGTCCCCACGCAGCAGCCAGTGCCAGTGGTGGCTGCTCAGACTGTTTCCATAGCTGCAGCTCCTGCTGTGGCCCCAGCCCCCGCCCTTGTTGAAACTGTACCTCAGATGCAGGCCCAGACCACCATACCTGTTGTCAGCAACACCAGCGTGGCCACCAGTAGCACTGTCCTGCTGAGCTCACCTCTAACTGTTTCCAGCTCTCCGGCGGCCACCACCACAACCACCACGCAGCTCACACAGATAACTCACCAGCTCACTCCACAGCAGTTAGCTGCCATCACGCAGCAGGCTGGTGGTAAAATCGTCATTCTAAAAGGTCCGCAGGGTCAGGCCCAGGTGCTGCAGACTGTATCAGGAGCCACGGGCCAGACAACTGGAAAGGTCATCCGTGTGTTGTCTGGCACTCCTCTTAAACCCGGCATGTCCATACTGCAGGGGGGGACAGTTTTGAATCAGGCGAGCCCAGGACAGGCTCAAGTGAAGGTGGGTACTGCGGGGGTGCAGAGGCTGCTGCAGTCTCCCAATGGGCCAGTGAAACAGATGCTGCTGACCTCCATGCCCCAGCAGACGCAAGGCCAGACGGTTCAGGTGCAGATCCCAGCCCAGGCGCAGATGGCTCAAGGCCAGACTCAAGTCCAAGTCCAGCCCCAGACTGCACAGATCCAGGTCCAGCCCCAAACCCAGGCAGCTCAGATCAAGGTCCAGGCCCCTGGCCAGGTGCAGCTTCAGCCAGCCATGCAGGCCCAAACACCGGTAAGAACCACTTCTTCTGCTGCAACAGGCAGACTGCAAGGTGTCACCCTGACAGCTGCATTACAGCTGCTCAGAATGGTTGTATGGTATTTCATATTGTTGCAGAAAGCTGTATTTTTAGGTCAGTCTTTTTTGTGTCATAATGAGTCTTATTCTGTGTGGGGCCAGGTGATTTTCTTTATGAATAATATCTCTATTATTAGGCTATGTTGTGATATACAGTATATCTTGATATATACATTTTCTCTAAAATAACGTACTGTAAGTCCTTGAAAAGTGATTATCTTATAGAATATGATGCATTGCTGAAGATGAACTATCCAACAGTGTATAAAATAGAGCTCAGGGATATGGACAAAATCTTTTATCACAATATTTTTGACCACATACCTTTATTGATTTGATAGGTACCTCCACTGAATATTAGCACAGTGAGATTTTTGATAAATAATCATCAGAAATGTGCATATAATGACAAAGTGGATAAAAACAAATCATAGAACAGCTAGAACAGTCTGGTAAGTTCAGAAAATTAAATAATTCTATTGTAATGCAGACTTTAAAACCAGGAAAGGTTGACGCTTGTGCCATATCATCATGAAGCAATATCCAAAATCTAAGATGATATGTAGTCTCATATGACAATGCTAATATGATATCGATATATTGCCTAGCACTAGCTTGGAGTGGTTTTATGGTTTGTACATCATTGCTGAGTTTCACAAGCTGTATTTTTAGGCCAATCTTTTTCCTCAGTGTCATAATGATCTCATTCTGTGTATATGATTCTAGGGTGGTGAAGCAAAGAGGATCACCCTGGTTCTCCAGCAGCCCTCCCAGGCCGGCTCTGCTGCGGCAGCGGGTCAAGCTGTTCAGGCCCAGCAGCAGGTCACACAGATCCAGCAGGTTCAGACGGCTCAAGGAGGGCAGCAGCAGCAGCCGCAGCAGCAGCCACCCCAGGCTCCTGCTAGACTAGTGCTGGGTCAGCTCCCCGGAGGCAAACTGGTGCTCCAGGGAAGCCAGCTAGCAGCCCTGACCCAAGCTCGGGCCGCAGGCCAGGCTGGAGGGCAGCCCAAAGTCCTCACCATTCAGCTGCAGGTGCAGCAACAGCCCAACCAACAAGGAGGAGTTAAGGTGAGAAACAAGTGTTGTAGAGTTTAGAGGTACCTGTTGGTTTAATCATATTAGGTTTTTCCAACAGTATGTGTTTTCTTTTCAAGAGCGCTGTTCTTTTAACAAATCAGGACAACTATTCTCTATTGATGCAACTGAAAGGAGGCGTTGAAGGTCTTGTATTTTAGTAAGCTACTTTTTCAAAATACACTCCATATTGACATTTGTCTGCTTGCCGTCAAAATTTCAACCACCCCTGTAATGTTAGCTCCTTTTCGTTTGCCATAGAAGGACATGCGACATATTGCACACTGTATCTGGTGGATAACTGATGCAGTGTGGAGTGGACAAGTTCTAGAAACAAGACAACAGTAGGAATTTTATATCAGGCTTCCCTGTGTGCCTGTTACATAAGACTGACTAGTTTCAGGTTAAAAATTAGCAATGTGGTTCTTTCTAGATGTTTATGTAGAGCCAGATTGTTCGTTGGCTCTTCAAAGTTACATGTCCGCCAAATAATATTTGACATAACTTCAAATCTAAACGAAGTTACAAAATTATCACATGTTAAGTATACAGTACATGTATATTTTGGGCTTCTGCTTAGTTTATTGCTGTTTTATACTGTAATGGCTGTATTTGCACCCACCTTCTGTATTAGAATACAAAGCTGAAATTGATATTGCTCTTATCTGACTGTTGATAAGATGCCAAACAAGCAGATTTCACAAAATGTCTGAGTGTTCTTTAAAATCCTGCCAAATTCTCAGATCGCATACTGCTTTACTGTGTCACATCTAACCTGACATCAGCTTGTTAGGTAATGTAATCTTCTAGTTTGGTTATTTTCAAAGGGACTGTATGTGACATGACCTGTCTCTTCTTTCACTCTCACAGTACCAGCTGGTCTCAGGACCTGGAAATACTGGCAGTCCACAGGTGTTGCAGATCTCGCAGGGCCAAGGAGGACAGAGGGTTGCGGTGCCACTCAAAATGCTTCTGCAGCCACAGGTAGACATCCAGATGTTCATCATTTTCCATTTTTTAGTGGTTTTACAGGGTTTCCATGTCTAAAATCCATCATTTTAGGCCTTAAAATGCCTTATATATGCTTTTGACAGGTGTAAAAAAATTGATTGGATTGTGAAATTGAAGTTACTTCTATTAAATTGCATTAATTTCAATCTTGCTTTTAAATGTGTTTTCGGGGAAAGAATTGTATAGATCCAGCTGTAAAACTAGAAAGAAAAAGGAAATGACATCCAATATCCACTAATTCAAAGTATGTAGCCTGGTCAGAATGGAGCACACCCACCTAGTGTGTGAGCTGTTTGAAGCCATTCTCCCTGATTCTGAAAGTGCTAAATCCTGTGAGTTTGGACACACGCACTCATAGACTCTGATTTTTCTTCATACCCTTTGTACATTTTTTTGCTTGTATGGATGTGAAATAGGTTGTACTAAATTGTGTTCATAATGGTCTTAAAAAGATCTTAATTTCAGCTTGTTTAAATTGCACAAACCCTGCTTTCTTTTGAAACATGGCAGAGAATGCAAAGAGTTTTTTCACCCTTTTACATTCTCCTTCACGCAGGTGAGCTCAGCATCCTCCGCTGGCGGCACAGTCTCTGTGGTGAAGGTCATCAACACATCGACTGCAGGTCCCTCCACTACAACCACCACTTCGTCCCAGGCCATCCGCATCACCAAGGCCCCCGACGATCCCGCCTCTGTGCGGCGAGTGGAGATCCTGTGCAAGCAGGAGAAAGCAAACCGTATTGTGGCCGAAGCTATAGCACGGGCCAAAGCACGTGGAGAGAAGAATCTGCCCCGAGTCCTGAACCAGGATGAGCTTCCAACCACACAGACCTCCCCAGAATCGGGGGGCACTGTGACTGTTGTGACTGCTGCGAAGAAAAAGACTAGCGGAGGAGGAAGCAAGAAGAAAAGTCCCGTAGCTGGAGGAGCGACACCCAAAACCGCAGGAGGGGCAGACAAAAAGAGCAAAGTGAAGACGCCGGGAGGAACAACTGGGGTGGCTGGATGCACAGTAATATCTGGGTCTGGGAACAAGAGCAAAAGCAAGACCAAGCCGAAGTAAGTGAAATATGTGAGGAGGGAATCATTTAAATGCGACTTGTATCTGTATGTTCAGATTATGTTGCCTTATGGAAAACAATATTTTTTTGCTGTCTTTTTGCTGCTGCTTCATTTTGTCTTGGCTTTCTTATCTTCCCCAACTTCCCGCAGCACTATTACTCTCGTGGGAGCAAAGAAAAGGAAAAGAAACGTGTCCTCAGACCACTCTGATGGGGAGCTGAGTCCTGCCTCACCTGCTGCACTGGAGGAGGACTTGATTACGGTACAAACACA
>JAJHUR010115779.1:0-15923 GCA_027495735.1 Lutjanus campechanus | reverse complement strand
TTTTTTTAATTAATTAATTTTTTTTAATTAAGTCCATCATGTAAATGTGCCAGATTTTGCCATACAGGCTAGTGCACAGCAAATGGGTACCATGTAAAAAAAAAACAAAAGCACATAAGCACAACAAATTGTAAAAGAATTACAAAACCACATAAACACTGACAAAAGCATAGACAATTGGTGAAACAGTGTCATAACCACTACTGTCAGCATGTTTGATTGTCCAATAACCACTTTTTTGGAGAAAGAGATGTGATGTTCCTTAGTTCTGAGGGTATAGTGTTCCAGGTATGTGCAGCTCGAAAGGGAACGGCTTTTCTATAGGCACAATGCATAGCAGTCACACACATCCAAATACCATTTAAGGAAGATGCTGGACCAATAGAGGACAGCAATGAAAACATAAAAGAAGGTCTGCTCACTGTAGCTCCCTTTCGTGCACAACTCTTTGGCACATCTACAAGTGATTTCACTTATCCACAAGTGACGTCACTTGTGAATGTGCCAATAAATTGCACGTAAGGGAGCCAGTGTGCTTTTATGTTTTCACTTTTTCTGTATGCACCTTTTCTCCTTTTTGTTTTGTGTCTCTCAGCTCTGTTTTAGCAAAACAGAAATATGACAAATAAGACCAAGGGCAGGTTCACACCCAAAAGGTCTGGTTCCTGAATTGAACTAATGCAATGATACATTATTTTAATTTTACAACCGACCTAATTGGCGTTAACAAAGGCAAAACTCCAATCGGTCCAGACATCGTGAACACAAGCCGTGTGATGACAGTGTTGTTAGATTATTGATCATAGAGTTGATGGGTAAAATGAAAACAAACGACCCAGTTTCTACTTGGATTTCGTACATTATGGAGGGTTGTCAGGTTTTGTTCATGGTGGTGTCGATCTGGAGTGCATACTTCGGATGACTTTAGAGGACAGTGCATAAGAACGTCTTGTATGACAGCAGGTCTTGAATGATTTAGTAATGATTTAGTAATGCAGGAATTTCTCACTTCATTGTGACTCCAGGTTTGTCCCCTGGCAATCCACATTTTGATAGCAAACTCACTACTCGTTCACTAGTCATCAAAACAGGTAGAGAAAACCATTTTTAATCAATGAAATGATGTATACAATGGCACTCTTCTGTGATTGCTTCAAATGGTGTTCAAATCAGAAATGAACCACTCCAGAGTTCACTTGACAGCAGTCCAAGACCACCCCTTTGAGGCCAACCAGAGAGTGGTTGTTTGGTCCACAACAGGGTTCGAGTCTGGCTCCAGAGTTTGGATCAACCAGACTAAACAAGACTTGTGTGAACTCGCCCTAAATCTCAGCCTTATTTTGTAGAGGAATTGATGAAATTGCTTTTACTTTGAAAAGGCACACTTCACCTTCAAGAGGTCTTGCTCTGAAAAATAACTTTTTAATCTTGACTGCTAATCTTTACTGTTAAAAAGGTATAAGTCAGAAAGACATGTCATGGGATGAGAAAATAAAGAGGAAATTATGTCACATCCTGCAGCTCTTTCATGCTGTTCTAAACCCTTTTCATGTTCCCTTTTGCATCCAACTTAATGTGATTTTAGTTTCGTGTATCATGAAATGAGCCATAGTTCCACAAAGAGTTTTGTTTTCAATCCAGAACACTTGAAACTTGATCAGTCTTGCAAAGAAAATTCACCCAAGCATTAGAAATAACCAACAAACTGATGTATGGCAAAAGTCAACTTACACAGTGAAGGAAGGGTTAAAGCTGACGTCTCTCCATGTGACCTCAGCTCTGAGTCCACAGACCAGAATAACAGAGTTCTTTTAACACTGACCCCCCAGTAACCTCGGCTAACCTCGACCCTCCATGATGCTTCTAAAAGTAGAATTTGGTCGAAACGATGTATTTCTATTCCTTGAATGTCAGCTTCGTGGGAGAGTGTGTATGTGGGGGGTGGGAGGGTACTATTGCAGTGATTTGTCTAATCCCATGTGGGTACTTGTGTGTGTTTAATTGCATGATATCATAACCAGATTAAACTTTGTGGCCTTGTGTGCCTGTGGCACAATGGCAATAGTGGAATGTACTGTATGGTGACACACACATGCACCGTTGCAGCGTCTCACAGACAGCTGGGCTGTGTTGTATCATGGGATTTCTGCCTTGGAGTACTGGAGAATATTGAGAGTAATTGAAGAGGAGTGCGTATGTGACTGGGAGACAGAGAGCGTTCATATGTGGAGAGGGTGTCAGTGTTGGAGTATGTGAGCGTGTGTGGTGGGCCAGAGACATCAAAGTAGAGAGGTCGAGATGTGGGTGGTTGGGTTTCTGGGAGACAGCCTCAGCCTCTCCAGTGTCCTGCAGGCCCATACATACTGTATGTCTGGTATGATATACATAATGGCACGGGCATGACTCACAGAGTGCTTGCATGTCTGGATTTTCCTGTATATGCGTGTCGTGTGTGTGCATTCCTGCTCAAAGTTCAGTAGATCTGTGTGGTGCCCTGTGCTAATCCTTTCCCAGAATGGCTGTTGCCAGGCAGAGAAATTACCCAACGGGGGGCTAATGGGATTTAATGGCAAACTCATTCATAACTGTAGGTTACGTCAACTGATTGCCAGTAATAAGAAAATTATAGCTTTTTAGCTAATAGCTAATTATTGTATTCTCTTTTAATTCATGAATGTGCTCCGGATCCAATGTCACAGGTTTGATCTCCATCCTTAAGAAAGGAAAACTCTCTAAAATCTTCAGGTGGCAGCAAGCCTCAAAATAAAGCACACCATCCAGTCATACTGGACAGTGAGCTTGCTAATGCCATTTTACATTTTACAATGGCCAAACTGCCTCAGCAGGAGGCAGTCTGTTTGAATTGTAATTAAAAGTAGAATGATAAATATTGAGAAAAAGCTACAGTCTCCAATTATAGACTACCTGTTATGAAAGAAGCTCTCAGTAGCTCATCACTTCCTGGTGAGTTATGAAATATTTATGCTTGGATGCAACTTCTGTCCCCCATGGGCATGGGTGATTTCAAGGAATATTTTTTCTCTGACATTTTTAATAAGAAAATAACTGAACACCAAGTCTGAAGCAGTAGGAAATGTTGGCACCGGACAGCCAGCGTCACAAGAAAATAACCTCAAATCCTCAATCCACACAACAGTTTTTAAGTCTCCAGTAGTGGGGAGATCTGGGATATTATGACTGAAATTAAAGTTTGCTCATGGAACACACATGTATTATTTAATATTTGTTTTTGCCTATTTGGGGTGGTGGAATTAAGTTATGAACGTAATATATATATATGGTAAAGTTGTAAGCAAACAGCTGTTTATTTACACATCCAAGAGTTATAGGGTAAAATTATCATCTATTTGAAGTTGTGTTTCTTGCTGTCTGATGAGTGTGAGTCCAATATTCACTTTCTTTCAGCTCTATTTTTGGTCTCTTCAGCCCTTTTGCCGCTAAATTCTCCACTATATTCATAAACTAGTTACTAACTGTGTCCATCTGCTGTTCAGTGCTGAGCAGGTGGGTTTTTGGGGATGCTAATTTTTGCATTTAATTTTCACTTATTTTTTTTTCAAAATGATGATGTTGGAGCCTGTACCAGTATGTTTCCTTACTCTGCATCTGGAGAACATGATTCATATGCCAGGGCATCTCTGTAGCACTGCAATGCATCATTTATATGTAGTTGTTGTTGTGTTGTATCGTGAATATGTTCTGTCTTATAATTGTGTTTTTATCTTCTTTTCTTTTCTTTTTTTTTTAAATTTTTTTTTTTTAGCAGAGATGATTTTCTCTGTTTCCTGCCCAGGGACCACAGATGAAAATGAGTTTATACTGTAGCTAACTCTGGTACAACTAAGGAGCTGTGCATTGTCCCTGTCATAATATAATAAATAATGGTATGTTATGACACATTTGATTTTTACATTCATCAAAAACTACAATTTTGGTTTTGTTACATGATTAGCAAAACAGACTTTTGACTATTTACTATAAGTGATATAGTAGAATAGTGAAAGAGGAGTAATATTTTTGAAGCGAATGTGTTTTACTGTAAGTGAGATTCAATCAGTGCAGCTGCCTGCAGCAGTTATAGTTTACCTTCACTGAGCTTAAGCTGTTAGCATTTCCTGCACACACATAGTGTAACATGAGATATACGGTCAAGCTGTATTAGCGGCAGATGACTTTTATAGCTCTAGTTCTGCTAACTAGCTAAATGGCAACGTCTGTAATGCTGTAACTTACTAGGAAGGAGAACACAGTGGATATATCGGTATTGGATGACCTGGACTTATGCAGTTGAGCAGAATTGTAATTATTGCTCCCAAGTGTGATGTGACTGTGGCTACATTAAACAAAAGAGTACTCTCTGTCCTCTGTCTTCATTACAGTTATCATTTTTTAATGCTGAGATTGAAAACGTGGTGGTGAAAATGGACGATTCCCTTGATTTATTTAATTATTTCCCTTTAATGGATGTTAAAACCCACTAATAGCTTGCTCGTTCTCACCCCCACTCACTCATTCTGTTGTGCCTTTAATTTTTTATTCTCTACCCAACAAGGGAACATTTCCATTCTGTCCTTGATCAGAGACAAACTTTTTCTTACATACGCAGTCTGAAACACCTC
This sequence comes from Lutjanus campechanus, assembly GCA_027495735.1. Lineage (NCBI taxonomy): Eukaryota > Metazoa > Chordata > Actinopteri > Lutjaniformes > Lutjanidae > Lutjanus > Lutjanus campechanus. Next base: position 11,283 of record JAJHUR010115779.1, on the reverse strand, counting down.
CACTCTTCAGGGTGTGTAGATATTTTTGATAGACACATACTGCTTGGATGTACTACATATTTTGAATAGTCTGTCTGTGCATGTGTTTGCCTGGAGTTCGGAGATGAATTTGTTTGTTTGTGTGTAAAGACAGCTGCTCTGTGTCCATCAAAGGCAACTCCACATTCCCTGCACTACCCTTTGAAGTCAGACTCTCTATTACACCCTTGGATACACACACACACACTCTCGGCGTTTTCTGCGTCATAAGTCACTTCTCTTTCAAACTCTTGGTCTGAGTGTTTTTAACCTGCACTGACTGAGGAGAGCATAATTTTTTTCAAATGTTTTCATGTTGAGAAAGAAAAGTTATCACAGGAGAAGAAATTGACAAGCAACAGGATAAACATAAAGCAGAACTTGTCCCTCTTGACCATTTTAATCTGTTTGTAAATTCACTAATATATCCCACACTACATGCTTAAATTAGCTTAAAATCTAATTATTCTGTGTAATTTGTAAAAACATCAGACTATGGAATCTGGATCAGTGAATCTGTGGTTGGTTTAATGAACCTTTAATTTTAACAGGATGGGGTGACATTGTGTTAATGATCCTTTTACTCATTTTTCTGGAGTGCTCCAGAAAAGTCACTAGCAGTCACAAGCAGGAAGACTTGTGTGGAGACTCACGTTATTTAGGACTTTAGTAAGAAAATATTGTATTGATTGGTACAGGCATAGTGGTGTAATAGTTTGGAGACAAATACAAAGTCTATATCAGCTGTTATTTATGGTTGTTTGCAGTTACAAATTTCCATGGATACCTCTGTTTCTTTGATACTCAGTAATGAAATATTCAAGCAATGTAAAATAGGACAGAAACTTCTCTACCCATGAATCCTTTGGGTTTTATTTGTTTATTAGTAACGGGAAAACAGGAACTTCAGCCTTTAGCCTTCCCATTCAAATATAAAGTAAACAATGGAGGCATGAGTGCTATGTGTGACTCAGGCCTCTTTTTTAGCTTTAAATGTGGAAAAATATTGTAGATCGTTAATGTAGTAGACTTAATGTCTGTTCAGTGGACATATACAGTATCCAGATGCTGATAGAAAAAATGGTCTTCTACCAGAAAAGTGAGTCAGTGAATGTTCTGGATAAGGATTGGAAGAAAAAAACAGAGCAGATATTAGTCGAAAAGTGTTTAATCACAGTTCGGTATTTAAATTTTAACATGGAAAGTTTCGTTTTTACTAATAAGCTTGCTGCTGGAATGCAGGTCAAGACATGAATGTGTTTGTTTGTGCTTGTGTGTGTGTGTGTGTTTGTTTTTTGTGTCTCCCTCTACCACACACTGGCTCTCTCACTCGCTAAACGTGCGGGCTGGTATGTCTCCTGTCCCTCGAGATGGGCCTGATCTGACAACAGCTAGGCCTACACCCCATGCAGGAAACCCATCCCACTTAGACAACTAGCTGGCCATGTGCTATGTGTGTTTGTGAGTGTGTGTGTGTGTGTGTGTGAATGTTATGCCATGCTGCTTGCTAGCCAGTACTTAATAGAAACAGACATTTCGAACACAGATTCACATGTACTTAAAGGGTAACTTCAGTAATTTTTTTAACCTGGACCCTGTTTTCCCATGTTTTTGTGTCTAAGTGACTAATGGGAACAACAACTTTTGAAAGTGGTCCAGTATTGAGTGGCTGTCAGCCACAGAATGAGCTGTAGTGTAATCCCTACAGGCAATTGCGAAAGGATCTTTACAGAAAACAGCCATTTTATCACTCTTGTCAAAGCCGCCAGACTCCACTTACAGAAACAGTCATTTTATGACCTCAAAACACATTTTATTCAAACGCAAGAGAAACAAAATAAAACTCACCAAAACCATCTTGGTTCCTCTCTCCACTGTTCCAGCAATCACCACCTCTGGTTTGGTAGAAATAAACCCTTCATTTAGCGTGTTAGATATGAAAATATCTGGTTATTGGAAAATGGAAATTGTAGCAGGAAGAAACAGCATGTACATCCAGAATATATTTTCACATCTGACTTTGTGAATTAAGGGTTTATTTCAGCCAAACCAGAGGTGGTGCAGTGGAAAGACTGCTGACTGCTGAAGATGTCTCACTCAATGCTGGACCAATTTCAAAAAATGTCACTTAGACAAAAAAGATAGGAAAATAGGGTCCAGATAAAAATACAGAAGTTAACCTTTAATATGAGGATTTGCAGTGTAAGCCTGAGGGTGGTGGCCTTCACCTACCTCCTTCCTGGCAGATGGACACTATTACCGACGATTACACTCAAGCCTTATTTTCTCATTAGACTCGTGTTGAATTCATCCCCCACTCTGTCACCATTATTGATTTTATTCAATTTTCTCATATCCATTCCTGCTGAAGTGCCCACTTACAGTGCCACAAAATGTTGCAGTAATGGCTTTTCTCTGAAATTTGTGCCAGAGGATCTCGTCTGCAGGTTCACTCGAGGACAAAGACCAAGTCAATCCTGTTGGATAAGTGTTTCCTTCGATTTTCCTTCGGATTTTGTTCCGAGAAAAGTGTGAACTGAAAGAGGAGGAGGCTTTTCTTTAAGGTCAAAATGTTCACTCGGTTAAAACTCCTCAGTGACGTCTCCTCTTTCTCTCTTGCCTCCCACCTTCTTTTTCTCCATCTCCCCATTGTTCTCCCTCTCTATATACCTGCAAATCTGTCCGTCTCGCTCTGATGCTTTTCTGTCTGGATCTTCTTTCCCACCTTTCTTTCTGTTATGTGCCTCACTGGTATTCCTCTATTCAATTCTTTCTTTTCAAGCTTTGATTTCTGTTCTGTCAAGAGGAAATTGCTTCCGATAATGACCACAGCAGAGGAGTCGATGACTATGACCTCTGATTCAAATGTTATATAACAGTCTGGAAGGTGAAAGCGGCACCGGATGAAGTGAATTTTGCCAGAAAGCTCTTTCATCACAGTTATTCTGTCAATGCATACTTCAAGGTTGATAAAGCATGATTGGCCTTACCTCTTTATATTGTTTTAACTGTGTGTTTTACTGTAACTGTGGATACCTTTATTTATATAATTGTCGCTTTTCTTTAATGGTCTTACAGGATGTGCAGAACTTTGTTAAGTGGCGTCCTCAGTTAGTCCTCAGTTTGAAAATGCTTACTGAACGTTGTTATAAGAAAATGTGATGTAACACAGTGATAAACATGCCCCTGTCCCACCTTTTTTTATGAACATGTTGCAGGCATCAAATTCAGAATGAGTGTGTATTTACAAAAAAAGCAATAAAGTTAATCCATCTGTGTCTTCCTCAACAGGTTACCAACTATGTGCAGGACAGAGAGGAACTCAACCTGATACATCCTGCCAAAAAGCTTCTGCTGTCCTGCCCTGGATGTTTGTGTCTCAGGGAGTCTCGCTGGCCATTGCACATTGTCAGCGTCAGCCCAGCCAGACCAGATCTGAACCCCTGGCGGTGTCATCCTGCTCATCCACCTCGGTTTGTAGCCATTATGTGTCTGATGTAGTTTTTTTCCAGCCAAGTTAAATCACTTCACATATGCTGCAAATGCTGCAAATGTAATATAATATTCAGTATTATTATATCCACAGAGACCACCATGTTGAACTCACAGTAGCTCAGAACAGGCTAACCACACACTGGCTCTAGATACGGCCTTTCCTGTTTTCTGCAAGTTTTGTCGCTACCGTATTTGTCCTGCGATGTGGATGATGATGTTCATTTAGTTGCAGTCTACAATCTCAACTAGAATGCACTAAATTCTACACACTGGTCTTTCAAACATTTAGAAAATGAAGTAACGGTAGCTGAAAAGTGGAAAAAAAAAAATCATACTGTAACTTGTAGTGACTATTGTGTGTTGGTTACATGAATTCGGTAGGTGTCAAGTAAAACAGTCTGACTAAAAGCAGACATGAAGACTTGCACTCCTGTGGCAACAAGGATAAAAAACTGAACATCTTTGCGTATTGGACTTTTCATTGTACAAAACAAGCAATTTAATAGCATCATCTTGGATAAGCATTATTCATTATTTTCTGACATTTTATAGACCAAACGATTTATTGATTAATTGAGAAAATAACCAGCAGATAATGAAAAAAATTGTTAGTTGCAGCCCCAAGATTTGATGGGTTCATTTGCAACAATTTCTTTTCATTTATTTTTAAAAATTACATTGTTTTTTCATTTTTTTCCCCTTGTCAACTCAGCGGAATATCAGTCAAACTGGTGCTGGTTTATTCATTTTAAATAATGGTGTTTATCTGCTTTTGCAAATGACCTCATTTGTTGTCTGTGGATTTGCCACATGACAAATACAATCAGTTACTAGAAAGTCTTTAGACTTGCATGTCATATTATGAAAATACCCCATCTACAATACCTTAATCAGCAGTCTAGCAGAGAAAGGCTTTAAACACTGGACATGACATTAAATGTTCAGATTAGAATCACAGGTAAACTTAGCTGTGTTTTTTTCTTGCTTGTTTTTACCTCCTTTAGGTTTTATCGTGCTTGTGCCCGGAGAACATCCGTGTGTTCGCTGCTCACCGGAGCTCTACTAGAGGCTACAGCTGCTCTCGGTGCCCGCTCTGCCTACCTACCTTATCCTTTGCCCCCCGGCCCCAACAGCCACGCCGTGCTGAAAGGTTGGTGCTGTACTGTTTATCTGTGTATATAGAAAAGGTTTTGTGTATTAGTATTTTAGTGTGCAAAACCTTTGAATTTGAAATGATAATACATACAGTATGGAAATCAGCAGTTGCATAGTAGATGTGTTCATCTGCTAATAAACAGAGGAGCATTAAATTGGATGACAAGTGAAGCAGGGACTTTGGGAAGACAGCCGGTATCTGTTTGACTATGAGAAGAAAAGGTTCTCACTGTTCCCCTGTGGTCCACTGCTCCACTCTTCTCCTTCCTTTCTGCTCTTTTCCCACATGGTTTCTTTTCCACAGCGGGTTCTGGGTCGGTAGGAGCACGTCTGTAGTTGATCCCAGCGGTTGCCCTTTCCCTTTTACTTTTCCCTGCATTTCCTCTGCTGTCCTTTCTCTCTTTTCATACCACCCTCACTCACTCTCCCCACTCCAGTTTAGACACACATCCACACACAATGCTGAAGTGGTGTAAGACACACAGGAAGAAGAAAAAGCCTCCTGACATCAGTGTCCACACAACACTGATGCACACACTCCAGATTTTGTCTTAACATCTGAAAAGAGGTTATATGCACTTCAAACATGCTTACGCTGCTTCTCTGAAAAGCTCAGGGGTGATAGCTTGATAGTTTGAATTAATTTGGGTGTTTTTTACATAACAAGCACATGCATATATATGCCTGCTTTTCATTGTACTTAAATGGGTTTAGATTATTTGATGCAGGGTTGTATGAGGTACTTATGTATAGTCAGTGTATTTCCTACAGTAGATGGCAGTTTGCATGCCCCCAGTTTGGAGAAACAGAGAGGAGTACCAATGGAAGCTAAGTAATGTACTGCTGTAGACAGGGTCAGCAGCATTTTACACAGTGTTTCAACTTTTTTGTTATTGGGCTTGTACCTCATACAACCCTACAATAAATAATATGATCTATACCTTTAACATGCCTCATGGGAGCAGCTAGCTCTGTCCCTCAGATGGATTAAGACAGACTTAAAAGGTTAATTGTAAAATGAATTTCTTTTATGCGACTAAACAAATTCTCATCATGCATACGGTATGTCACCTCTCTGTCTGTCTTACTCTCCACATGACTTCATCGTCCAACCAGTCGGGTAGTCGGTCAGTCGCTCAGCTGGTAACTCTCTGTCCGTCCACCTTCTCTACAATGATGTTATGTATGACATAAATGTAAGCTGATCCTGACATTAATTTCCACTGGCAATGAGCCAGGGGACAGGCTGTCTCTGGCAAGACGCGCACTCACACACACACACATATATGAACACACAGAAGCATAATTTTTTTGGAGTTGTTTCTCTCTGACTTACTATATTATTAATGTTAATAATAAAACTTTATTATTTTTTTCAGTCAGGCCTTTTAGGCAAAAAACATTCACACACAGGCACACACACAGACACACACACACAGCACATATCTTCAACATGACACCGTGTTCTGTTCTAATGGGTGTTGCAGGAAACAGAATAGAGCCAGACACGCGCACACAGAGCAGCTTAGAAGTTTTGGCAGGACTAGGATTTCATAGGCGCATGCACACACACACACACACACACACGCAGCATGAGAGACTCTCTGTCTAACCTTCTCTGTCTCTCTAACCTAGCACCAAAAGCTGCCCAGATACTGCGCATGAGCATTGCCTTCTAAGACTCAGACCTGTAGCCACACTTTGTGTTTTTAAAAAGTTATCTGTTTCTGATCTGCCATTCATCTCTGCCTTACACACAGACACACATGGAAACCACCTGTGTGGCTGTGCCATTTAAATGATGTAATATTTAGTGCACCAGAAAGCAGAGATGATAATGTCCCTGTAACAGAGACGTAAAATGTAGTTTTGCTGTTTTAAAAGTTTCGATTCACTTGCTAAACTAAAAGGACTACAGAATCAAACAAAAGAGAGGCTTTAGAAAAACATGTTTTAGAGATTTTGTGCAAAAAAACAACAGCTGCCATTTTAAGCTGGGCAACAGTTTCCACTAGACATTGATTGTAATGGTAACTATAAGATGTTAAAAAGGCATTTAATTATCCTGAAGCCTGGGGAAGGCCTGACTGAAGTTTCAAATTTGGATAGTAGCGTTAGTGTTAGTTATTGCTTTCTTACCATCTATGGTGTTGTTCCTCTCCTTGGTGTTTCAGCAGAGCAACCTGCTGTTATTCTCTCATGCATTAGTAATAAAGCTTCTCCTCAATCAAACTTGTGTGATTTAGTTTAAAATGAATATCTTTTTAATGTAGCAGAATATAAAACCCCTCAAACTTGCCAGCACTCTTGGAAAATCATACTTTCCTACCTGACGGACAAAGCACTTGTCTTGTTAATGAGTGTACACCCTGCATGCAGGATGTTCTTTGTGCCTATTGAATAAACAGATGTATCGTGCATTTTTGTTTCAGTCTTCACCAGCTTGTGCTAGTGTTAGATCCAGAATCTAGTAGGGCTGCATGATAATATTGGGCACTGGTTTTGGCTGATAAAGGCTTTAGAATTAAATATCTGTATCAGCCTGCAATTAACATTTTTGCAGATATGATAGGCCGATAAGATGATGCTGTAATTGCGTGCATGCAGTATGTCTGCAGTATGGAGATTTTTTGAAGTGTCCAAAACTGATAGCAAAGTTGCTATTTGCAATGAATGTTCAGTGTCAGTCATGTGAGGAGGACTCAAATCACATTCCTTCAACACTGCATATTTATTTGCTGATCTTAGGAGCCGTGACCCCGATCATTACGACAAATTTGTGATAAACAAAGAGAAACATCCACCAGTGAAAAAAAACAATGAGCAGTAATTTTATTATATTGTCCAGTGAATATGTATGTACATTTAGAAAAGCATTGTATTTTATGTCTGCTTCTGCCAGTGGACAATCACAATAAGAGGAGGCATAACATGTTAATTCACTACAGAAGAGACTTGATGTTTGTTGCAATTAGGTGGAAAAAATATGTGTATATATTCGTATCAGCACTTGGCCAAAATGAAATATTGGCATATTGGATATCAGCAAAAATCCAGTATCGTGCATTCCTAGAATCTAGGTGTAAATTTGTCACACAAACCTGACTGTGTTTGAAATGGACATAAAGCTTTAGAAACATGGTGTGCCCATTTCTATTTGTTGAAGTGGTCCACTGCCTCCTCTGGAAATCAAAGGTTTTTTTTTTAAATTCTCTCTGCTGATGTGTTACCTCCTATAGAAAAGCTTTTGTGTTCTCTCTCTGTGTATTTCCTCTTCTCTTTTCTTTTCTTTTTACCTTCATCCTCCTGAAGTGAAAATGCACCCATTTTGCAAAGGAAAAAAGAATGAAACCTTTTTTTTTTCTCTTTTTTTTTAACCTTACTTACATCAAGGGTTCTCTGTATCTTTTATCTCGGAGTTGTTATTCTTACTAACACTCTTACTTTTGTACTTTTTAAAATTATCTTGATGCTGCATTAGTTGTAAGTTGTATTGGATCAGCATCAGCTATACGTTATGATAGATTATTTATTTTCTAGTCAAACCTTTTTCTGTATCAGTTGCACACACAGGTGAAAGTTGAGGCGGACGTTTACTTTACGGTCTTAGTAGTGAATAATAAATGTGTTTATGCAAACAGTCATTTGTATGAGCATATGTTTCTTTAAAAGTATATATTATTTTAAAAATAATTTTAGAGTTAAACATCTTGGATTGGTTTCATTTGTCAGTCACAGCATCTGTGCACTGCATATTTTCAATAGAGTAGTTCAAAAATGTATTGATCTCATAGATGCACAGAAAGGATTTTGCAATTAAAAGATAGAGATCTTGCAATTATGAGCTTGTTTTCCCACAGTTATGACATACTAAGTCACAACTATGAGATACGGAGGTCTCCATTTTTGTTTTACTTGGTGAACGCAGTGTGCTGGGGTATATTATCCCTGTTCCTATCCTTTCCTAATAAGGTATTGATTTTAGATAGAGTTCAGTGGTAGCAAAACTTCGCCTGGAAGTACAACTTACCAAACTCGATCAGTGGCTCTGGCCCAAATGCTTTCAAGGATTACCGGGATAATCGCCTGGCCAGCCTCGGTGTATTCTTAGAGTTTTTATGTGAGTGGTGAGAGGTGGAATGTTTTTCTACACCTTCTCTACATGCCATATCCACTGTAATGATTTGGAGGTATTTTGCTGGTTCCTCTGATGTATTCGCGTGACTTATGTCTTTCTGTCGTATGGCAATCATTTAGTTTTAGAAGCAGGTCAAGAGGAACGTTTTGGAGATGATAAATGATATTTTACACATGTCTGGATCAGTGTGACAGGCTTTTGTTGTGAGGGTAAACTGACACCTATAAAAGACAAATACTGGTGTTGGAAAAAATGTCAACTGGGAAAGACAAGGGTAAGGTCAAGGTGCTATGTGTGTGCTACTTAAACACAGGCACAGAGATACGGAGAAATAGAAAGGACATAAATCATTGCTGAATATGTCAGTAATTACACAGGTTTTTTCACTTTTATGGAGCTTGTCTTTGTTGAATGTTTGAAGTCTGATGCCCGTCCGCTCCATGTCAGCTCAAACACTGTTCAAGTTTGAGGCTTTTGCTGTAATTTCACTAAAGAAAAATCTCTGAAAAAACATAATGTGCACTGATGCATTGATAGGGTCAGTTAATCTCGGCACTGTGGCTTCTGTATAGACATACTCTACATTATAGGAGTATACCTATCTCTTTGTTCGAGGAACCACAGTCTTCAACACAGAAGAGTTTACTTCGCCTCACCTGGAGTTTATTTAAGTGCAGCCACTAGAAACTCAGATGAAACCAGAGCTGATATGATTAGTCAGTTTTGTTGACTGACAGAGGAATTTGCAACAATTTTAATAATCAAATAATTGTTGCAGAAATTATCCAAGCAAAAATGGTGAAATAATGCTACACATTCTCCATGTTCCAGCTTCACAAATGGGAGGTTTTGCTGCCATTTGAAGACATTACTTTGTGCTCTGTGGGGATTGTGATCATAGACATGTATATAAGTAGATGCCACATTGACTGTTTCAGTCTGTTGCTGCAGTACTTCAATCTCGTCACGATAATGGTCCAATTAAGACTGGCTTATAAACAAATAGACTTCTATTTGTTTATAAACAGGGAAGCCTCCATTTTTATCTGGATAAAAAGTGCAAAAACGTTTACATTTCTCAACTAATTTCACTGTGTCATGGGTCAAGGGTTTATGATCTATATGGTGTAAGGAAAAAGTTTTTTTTCCTAACCTTTCTGACAAAATTACAAGATGCAAAAAAGGTATGAGAAAAGCTGAATATAGCTGAAGGCACAGCAGAAACATCAACAACACAAGATACAGTGATTACAATAACACCTACTTAATACCTTGCATAATAATATTAAGAAGAATGATGGTGATAATAATAATAAATCAGTCCTATAGGTTTTGAAGTAAGTTTTATTCTTCAATAGTGGATGGCTCATTTTGGCATTAAATCTTTACGTGGCCTCCTTCACTGTCCAAGTATACACGGTTATAGTTATTTAAATACAAAGAAAAACTCCACTGGAGACCACTGGGATTTGGCCATATTCATGTGAACTATAAGTGGGGGTTGTTTAAGTGCTTTTCTTGACCTCGTTTCCTTTATAGCACAATTTACTGTACCGCCAGAAAGGAAGTAGGTAGGTCAGTAATAGGCTGCCATCCTTCTAGCTCAATATTGGTGTTTTTTTCTTTTTTTTTTCTCTTCCTCTCAGTCATCATTGTACATTGTGTTGGTTGCCAGCATTTAAGACCCACTGACAGCAGATGCGGTGGGGAATCATAGTGGAGGGAAGTCTCAAGGATTTCAAGAGCACATATTGTTTACAGAGCCGTATTTGCTAAAAATACACATCTGGACGTTCTTGTGACGTTTTTTCCACTTTCCAATTATCAAAAGTTTTCAGTATATACTGTACTAATATACCATGTTCATGCATTAGCTCTGGTGAGCTCCAAGATAATATTTTGATAACTATAACAATTGAACCACCCTACTAGCTGCTGCTTTGACAAATAACGACAAGTTTTTGAATTAGGCTGAAGGCAATGCTTCACCTCTTGTAACAGACAGACTGCTGATATACTGTAGGAAATTTTGTTCTATATGGAAGCATATTGCTGCCATGCCAGAAAAAGAAAAAGAGATCAGTTATAACTTGAAAAATGTAATGTTTTTTCACATTATAACAACCTATATTTTTATGTTATAACAAGATATATCAATGTTATTACTACATACAAACATTATAAGAACACTTTATAAGAACAAACTTTTTTAAGACTTACTTAAAAAATATGTTGCCAGAATGTGAAAAACATCTTGTCATAACAAACATTAAAACAAGTTAAAATGTCAAGCTGGTCCATTTTTCTTTTTCTGGTGTGGCAGAAATACACTGCCAGAGTTTTGTGACACTGTATGGCTACGTTCACACTTAGTGCACAATTCTGATTTACTGCCCAGATCTGATTTTTAGCAGATTCCAGCATGAACTGGTCGTGGTTCTGAAGAGACCTGCATGTGCAAATGAACAATAACAAAG
>JAJHUR010115778.1:0-13888 GCA_027495735.1 Lutjanus campechanus | reverse complement strand
GGAATCCAAGGATGCAATGTAAATGAAAATCCAATCAAATCACTGCCAAGTACAGTACTGTAATAGTAGCGATCAATTATAGTTCTCGCAAGCTAAATACTGCCTGTAATTGCAATTATTGTCGGTAAATCACCCTAAAACGTTTTCCTTCAATGTTTTCCACTCAAGCACAATACATCAAGCAAGTCGGTTTTTGTCAGAAAGTGGAAATAGACAGATGTTTTCTAATCTTTTACACATTTATTTCTTCAGTTTCAGTTGTAATATGTTTCCTTCCACTAACACTTAAAATAGAAGTTGATTTTTTAAAATGTATTTATTTACTTATTTTCCCTAAATTTGGTGGCCAAAGTACATTTCTGGTGACTCAAATGTAAACTTATGTAAAAACAATACAGACAGAATGGAAGTTAAAGGGGAACCATTATGCCTGTCTTTATTTTCTGCCATATACATAATGTTTATAATAAACATGGTCAAAGTTACAAACAATGAGGTAAACATATGTAAATGTAACCCCTGTGAGCAAAATGCTCAGGTTTCAGACTGTTCTAAATTCATTGTTTCTGCATCTCATCTTGCACATTTTCTAGTTTTTCCTCTGATGTCCTCCGGCTGCTCAACACTCAGTGATTTGCAGACTATCTCATGGACAGATGTCTTAACTTGTTGCTAAAGTAGCTAACCGCTACTGCTAATTAGCCATACACTCGCCCAGTGTAGTAGCAAACTGCTAATAACAAGTGAAGCTTTGGGCGTCAGCAAGCTCCATAAATCACTCAAAGTTGAGCCAGAACAGACCTATCCTAGCAAATATTGAAAATATTCTGATCAAATCAGATTGTAGGCTATAATTCCTGCTTTTAGTCATTAAGAAAAGTAATTTTCTTCTTTGTAATATAAAGAGTTGATGTGTTTTGATTGCACTGATTACCAGATTGTTGAATAATTCGACCTAATAAAAAATATTTATAAAATGTGTTGTCATTAAGCTTCTACAGCTTAATGACAATTTTAGCTGCTGAAAAGATGTTTAAAATGACTGTAACATGTTTGCACCTGTGCTTCATATCATAATATGATCTTCACAACCTGAACTGATCTTCATAATATTAATAACAAATGATGTTACTCTAAATGATTCTATTTTAATCCTTCTGACATGACTCGCCCACCTGTCCCAAATTTCACCCATTCTCATCTGGTAACCTCAGCCATTTGGTTAATGACAAACCATGCAGTAGAAAGGATTTTGCATTGTGATAAAAATGCTCGTTCAGACAAACAAATTATCCTGAGTGAGCGCACGATATTCTAATACTTCTCGGAAGTGACCATTCGATTCAGTCCCAGCAGTACCCTTTGGAGGTGGACAACCTCTCATGCATCTGACAGGACTTGATGAGTGAGTACACACAAAGATTTGGCAGGTGGAGAGGGGAGCTGTGTGCAATCCTGCCCCATGTTGTCATGTTGTGCATCTGACCGCTAAATTGTGAGTGTTTTCACACCTTTTACTTTAAGTGTATTTTTCTCCTTCGGGGATGATTTAGAGTGTACACGGTGTTTACAACGTCACAGCTCAGACAACTGCAATTCAGGCTTTTCAGGATCGAGTTGGATTTATGGTTGTTGTGTGACAGATATGCTGACATGAGCCCTGCAGATTTAAGTGAGTGGAAGACAGGAGTGCCAGGCATAAATTGTTGACCTAAAAATAGAGCATAATGGTTTCTTCAAAATGACACCCGTTTTACCAGAATTATATGAATAATATAAACAGCAGGGTAAATGCGACCAGGACGGGAATTTCTCTAATCTTTCAGTTGCATGCCTTACATGGCATGTCAAGTTTGTGGACAGGAAACATATTTTTTAAGGAATATATCTTCTCATATTTAAAATCCCAACTTCATTTAAACATTTTTGGTTTCCTGTTCCTTTTAGTCAGCTCTTTAGTTAATCAGGAAAAGCGCTTTAACGGCCACTTCAGCCACTTGCCGCATGGAGAAGAGCTGCAAATTCTCTAAACCCAAATCAATTTATTTACACCTGCAGTCTTAAAGCTTGAGTGCGGGACATTTACATATAAATGAACGTCCGTTACATTCAAGTCCTCGCCAAACGAGTTCACACAGTGCTGATTAAGCCTGTCACTGCCAGGTAAATCTCTTTGTATTTCACAGTATCCCCAAACTTTTGCATCTGGTGCTGTGGTGACATTTCCACACTGGTGCACCAGTAATGATGTTCAGCCAGCAATTATTAGTTTGCCAGGGCTGAAGAGGGGAGCAGCCACAGTGATGGAGTAGGCTATAGCCGACAGTGTGTTTGTAATTACTCTCACTGCCAGAAGGGTGTGCAGGGGAACCTTTGGTGGATGTGAAACAACATGTCAGACTCCATGGAAGAGGGAGGAGACTAAACTGACTCCCTGGAGGTGCACATACCTCACGATAAGCCACTCCCCTACTCTTCCTCTGATTGGCTAATACCCTTCCAGGCATTTGCTAAATGCAACTGTTTCCTCACTGTGATGCTAACCAGCGCTACGAATTTGTCAGGACCATAAGCAGAGCAACATAACCACTGCAGCTCATTTTTTTGTTCCCTGGGTTGTGCAAAGTCTGTTTCCCCTTATCTTAACCTCAACCAACCCTTACCCTAACCCTACCCAGAAAACTGGCACAACAGCTGGCCAGACACGCACACAGACCCCACTGTCAGCTGGCTGAGAGACCGCCCTCAAAGGGTTTAGGGAAAAGGTTGGGGTGAGGATTATGTAAGGGGAAACACATATCGATGGGGAAACAGACTTTGCAGAACAACGGGAACAAAAAACAGTGAGCTGCTGTGGCTGAGCCGCTCTCCTCCCTCTCCTCTAGTTCACAGCGCCGGTTAGCGTCATGGGTCAGTGTTAGCATTCAGCTTTAGCAGAAGCCTGGAATGCCTGAAAGGGCATATCTAATCAGAGCAGAGTAGGGGCATGTCTTCCTGCAGGGCATATTGGGTATGTGTGTCCAGCGAGTAAATTTACTCTCTTCCCCCATGTTTTGTAATGTTATGATGCTGTGGTTAAGATCTGCACTGGTTAAGGTGAGGGGAAGATCATGGTTTGGGTTAAAATAATCACTCTCGTGAGATCTGTTGCAGGTTACCATCTAGAGGCAACCAAAAGGCCTGCTCCCTCTGTAGATATAAAGGCCTTATTCTTAATTCAGATAACAATACACTAATGAAAATCTACTTATGAATATTATATTCCTTCCCTGCCATATTCAGCACACTGAATGGTGTAAATGGTTGTAAAGTGCTTTGGATTAAAGCACGATATAAATGTTGCCATTTACTAATTATAAACCTTTAATAGAAAGTGGCTTGATAGAATGTGCCACCCATATGGCAAACTCCACTCTGTCTCTTCTCTCTGTGTTGATTTTTTGTCAAGCAAAGCGTTGGCATGTGTGTGTGTTTTTCAGTGTCTTCCTCTAACACTGAATCATGCCAAAATCATCAAAGATGAAATCCAAGTTCTTTTTATAGTAACTATGTGAGCAAGGCAGCTGATGTTCCATCCCTGTCTTCACAGAAAAGCCGTGAAAGCAACACTGGTCTTGCTACCTCTGCTGGGTATCACCTACATGCTTTTCTTTGTGAATCCGGGGGAGGACGACATCTCACAAATCGTTTTCATCTATTTCAACTCCTTTTTGCAGTCTTTTCAGGTGAGAATATGGAAAAAGATACAGGATGACACGCTGGCCAGTGCTCGAGAACCCCCCCACCCTACACACACACACACACACACACAAAGTCTATACCAAGTGAATCATGCTGATTTCTTAATGCGTGTTATCGCAGAGCGGTCTCACTTCTCTCAGGATGACGTTTCAGGTTATGAGCCTTCTTGTGGGACGATGATGTGAAGTAGCATCTTGGCTGTGCTTATACACAATATGGCCCCCCTGCCTCATGTTCAGTGTTCACAGCTGACAGGATTAACAGGGCCATGTGGGCATGATTTCTCATCTGTGGACATTTTTTTCCCTACCTTTCTATCTTCTGCACTTAAATGTGAGACTGAGTGGGAGGAAAAAAAGGCATTTCAAGCAGAGCGTCTTTATCGTCAAGAATTATATTTGGCATGGTAAAATGTGTTTCCAAAATTGAATGCTTAATTTCTTTTGCCTTTTCTTCTTCATGACTGCAATATCTGAATTCTCTGATGTCTAATTAAGGTGTCATTATACAATACAGCTGCAGTTACAACTGCTAGTAATAGTAATATGTGTTATTCTGCAGGGGTTCTTCGTGTCTGTGTTTTACTGCTTTCTAAATGGAGAGGTGAGTCAATGGATGTTTGCAAAAGTCTGTATTTATGATTTTAATTAAATCTTCAAAGTCTCTCTTGATATATGATGTTAATAAAGCTGCACATGGAAGTATTTGATTAGTTTAGTGGTGTTTTTTCTAATTTACCTCCTAGTTACAATTTTTGCTAAGTTCAAGCAGAGGTAGGATCAGGTAGCTTAAAAAAAAACACTGCTTAAAGATTTTTTGTTCTCAGTAATGAATTTGTAGCATTTTGATGATGGTCCATTAAAATAAAAAAAAACAGAATTTCAACTGTTTGAAAGTCATTAAAGCCGTAATAAGAATGACACATTTGTCAGTCAGTGAAAAATTGAAGGACCATCTTGCTGCTCTCTTCCAGCCCTCAAATAACTGAGACTCGGGGGTGGAGAGGTGCTTAATTTGTATAGGAGCTGTGAAGAGTTTGAGTCACCCCTCTTGAATAATTAGTTAATTCAAGTTCAAGGTTGTCATTGTCAGCAGTGATTATGGAATGTGATAAAGGAATAGTTTTGAATTTTTAACTCATAGATGTAGGGAGGTTATTTGTTTGCAATGAATTCTCACCTTGTCCTTCACATTTCATATCTCATACATCTTTAGCTCATATTTTCTCTGTATGTTTTTTGGAAATACGCTTATTTGTTTTGTTTTTTTGCCAAAAGTTATCTGTTATCTGTTTGTAGCAGTGTTATGATTACCCATTATTTCAAAAAAGCCATGGTCCAAAGACCAAAAGCCCATTTGTCTGACAGCCCGCTGTCCTGAAAGCAAAATCTCATTCTGCTGAAGGCCCATTGCTCAGAAAATACACACTTCCCCAGTAGTTGTTATTTCAGTGACTGCCCGCCCTGTCTATGGCGCTGAATTGGAGAAGCTTTTGCCCTCAATAGGCAATCTTTTACACCAAAGAACATTTCAAGCAATTTTACTGTCAACTATCAGTGTATCACTAACTGTCTAACTGATTTAGAATAAAATCATGACAATTTTACCTCAGTTGGTGCGCACCACTGTTACCCACGTTGTTAGTGCTTATCTGAACCTAACCCAAAAGCAGAGTATATGAATTTTCAAAGGCCTTCAGGACAATAGGCCTTTGGAGCAATGGGCTTTTGGTCCAATAGGCCACTTTTTGGATTTTTGGGGTTTCGGAATAATGGGCAGTCAGAATGGGCAGTCCCTATTTGTTAAGTATGACGCTACATCCAGGAGACAGTTAGGTTAGAGTAGCATATTGACTGGAAATGGAGGGAAAAGCTGGCCTAGAATTGACACAACTTGTTGTTTGTACACTGACACAAGCACCATGTAATGTGTTAATTAGTGAGCTTTAGATGTGCTGGGAGGCGGATTTTTTCACCTTTGGACAGAGGCAGACAAGCTTCTCTCTAGCCGTCATGCTAAGTTAACTGTCACCTGAATATAGCCTCAAGTTTAAATAACAGTCAGTCTTATCATTTGACTCATGGCAAAAAAGCCAGAGAGAGAATAGCTGGTCTGGCTCTTAAAAGAAATTCACCTACCAGCAGGGTTTAATATGCGCTGGAGCTGTCCGGGACTTAACCTATAACAGAAATACATTCATTAACATTGGGACAGGAAGCGCAGGGATTGAATTAAGTCCAGCGAACCTTGAGAAGATCACTGCCCCTGGCATCATCCAATCACCTGGAAGCACCAAAGGTTAAGCTAACACAGCTTGGAGCTAAGATAGCAAACACGTGCGATGCCCTCTGAAGTTCATTATGCATCAGCCCACATCCTTCTTCTCAAACTTCCCACATAACAAATCTCAATTTAACCCTGCCTGCCAGCATCTTTAAAGCTCACATAAATTATAATATCAAGCTAAGAAAGATTGCCAAGATTGTGATGTTTATGTAAAGCCAGAGACCAACCTGTTAAAAGCCATCAGATTAATGTAAATTGGTGTACGTCTGTCTCAGGGTTGTAGCTTTATATTTAATGAACAGACCCACTGTAAGAGCGGTATAGAGCTCAATAGCGACCGGCCACATTTTCAATCTTTCCAGAAGAGAATTTCACATTCATTCATTCCATTTATGTTTCAGAAAACCCTCATATAAAGTGTTTTAAGCCTGGCACCAAGCCAACCGACTACGAGATGAATCATGACCATAAAAGATTTGATTCAGAGAAAGAAAAAGGATTGGAACACGAAAAAAAAAAAAGCAAAGATACAATACTGTGTACTACTGATCCTGTAGATCATTGCAAATTATCCTGCTTCTTCTCAAATGTAACTTTTAGGAGGGTTAATTCCTATAAACATCATTGCGGCATAACAACATGATGATTTGTACGACTCATTTTAGCTACATGACTAGCCAGCCTGCTAGCAGAAACATATAGCTCATGGTTTGTCTACCTTGGATGGTTAGGACATAAATAATCTAAAATAAATAATCTAAATTCAATATTCAGAGATTTTCACTTCCAGAAACTCACTCTTGAGCTCTATTCATTTTGTGATTTAGTGAATATGTGTATTTCCCAAAATTATTTCTTTGATTAAAAAAAAAGGTTAGCCCACAATTTCATCTTATAACAAGTGTTCCTCCATGCATATATAAAGTAGTTACAGCGCAATAATATCATATTTATCTTCAACATTTTAGGTCCGTTCTGCAGTGAGGAAACGGTGGCACCGCTGGCAGGACAACCACGCCCTTCGAGTGCGAGTGGCACGAGCCATGTCCATCCCTACGTCTCCAACCAGGATCAGCTTTCACAGCATCAAACAGACCACAGCTGTGTGACCATGGGAGCAAGCACATAATCTCCAGTACAACCTCTAAGGGAACAGACTTAATCTTTTTTGTCCAGTACAAACAATGAAGTGATTTACGGAACAGACTGAATCCTCCAACGAGGCCACAGAGTGTCCAGTGTGACTGAAGAGCCAGGCAATTTCTGCTGTCTGGAGAAAACAAGTAAAAGCATCTACAAGTCCATTTTAGCTGCCTGTGAGGTGATTGGACGCGTGAGATTCTTGGAGGATTTACCTCTCGTAATATACTGTACATGAGATACAGGGTTTGGGTTTTTCTGGAGTGTTTTAAAGACATAAAAATGGCATCATCATCGTCAAATTGTCACATCACAGCAAGTCTTATCGTCTGATCTTACAGTGATCTTATCGCTGTCATCTTACCGCTCAGTGGTTATTAATGGAGCAAGATAATCCTACAGGATTTGCAGCAGGATACTTCAACAGCTCACGCACTTGTAGGCATCTGCTCCATTCTTACTCAGTGGGGGGCCGAAAATGAATACTTGTAATTTAATTCGATACATCTACCAAGATGCACTCAAATTGTTGCCATAAAAAGCCATTTCTACTGACTATGTTGAATATCAAAATGCAAAAATGCTCTTTGAGTGAACTGCTCTGTGGCATCAACAGCTGCTTTGAAAGAGGGGAAGAAGAAGGTGCACCTGAATTGAATATCAAAAACTATACAGTATAAAAGGCAAAAGATTCAAAAGAGGCACTGCTCTCTCTTTTGTGAAAAGAGAGATAAATAACTTTGTGGGAAAAGAACAATTAGGATTAACCTAACCTACCTTAAGGATAGTTTGTGTTATTATCAATATTATTATGATCATTATTTAAAATGGAATTGTATGAGGTACTTATCGATAGATCGATAGTGATAGTTTGCTTTTTCTTTTTTATGTTCTATCAGTGAACTGTATTTTATTTTTCATGTTATTATTAGCTGTGCTATTGATTTTTTTTTTCAGGTGGTAAAAATACCTTTTGTTGCTGATCCTGTCCACAGCAATACATTGCTTAGCTTTTGTGCTGGTGCCCTTCATTTCTCTAAACTGGAAGACGTGCTGACCAGCAACTGCTGTAGCAAATACACTGACTATCAATAAGTACCTCATACGACCTCAAAAATAATCTGAACTATCCCTTTAAAACACATGATGATACGTTTTGGACAATTTTCAAATGATAATTTTATACAAACAAGCCATTCTAATGGAGACTCTTTAATGTGTGCTCAGAGAAATCTGTGTCTTCTCCTTTAAGTCTACGTTCTTTTTTACAAAGTCGATATTTTTTTGTCCGGTACTGAGCTGATATAGACATTGTTAAAACAGTTCACAAGCTAAGCTTCCCCTCTGTTCCAGCTATTTGTATCAGCCGCTATGTTGCAGTTGCCCTCTGTTTTTTTTTCTTCTCAGAGACAGAATGTGTGAACAGAAAGGGCAATTTAATGTGTTGTGCGTTTGAACTCCCTGAGGCTGATGGATGAGCAGTTCCAAATTAAAGCTCTCTTCCAAACGGACACAGATATTGCCCTATATATTACGTACTTGTGGAGTTGGGCAAGTGATTCTAAGTCATTTATGTAATGTATATGTTTCTGTGAGTGCCATGCATTGACTTATCATGTATGCACAGTGGAAGCAGATTAAATTCTTTTGGCTTTATGAAATCCTTGTGGCTTTCCAGTAATCAGTGTCACTACTAAGCTGTTGGTTCAAGAGACGAGAGGAGCTTGATGAAGTGAGCACCAATTGCCAACTCTTACATCTGCCCGGGCTGCTCACACAATAATGGGAACAGCAACGATCTGCAATGGCAAACTCTCAAAAATACTTTTGTTTTCTGCAAAAGGGTGAAGAGGGGAGATGATATATTAGTTTTCAAAAGGATTACAGAGAATTCGAAACAGTCTGTGTTATGCTGCAATCTTAAGTTTTGATGCAGATGCTCATTTGTGTGTCTGTCAGATGGTACAATTAAGAATGTTTGAAAGGAGTTTGGCATTTTGGGAAATATTTTTATTTGCTTTCTTGCCAGGAGTTAGATGAGGAGATTTATATCGTACTCTCCTGTGAGTTCGTTCATTATGAGGCTACAGCGTAAAGACTGGAACCATGAGGAAACAGTTAGCCTGCTGGCTGGCAAATTATTGTTTTTACACTTTGGTTTTGTTGTGGATTAAACAAATGAGAGCTAACATGTTAATACATGAGCTTTACAGGTGCCAGTGGGTGAATTTTGTGACTTTAGAACCAAGCCAGGCTAGCTGTTTTCCCTTGTTTTCACAAGCCTTTTCACACTAATCTAAGCTAAAAGGCTTCTGGCTGTAGTTTCATGTTTAATCACAGCCTTTGCAGCGTTATAGAATGTAAGGAAGTCCTAAAAACTAGAAAATGAGTAAGCGTATTAGCACTTCTGGTTCCCTCATCTCAAAGTCAGTGTTTTTTTGTTTTTGTGTTTGTTTGTTTTTGATGGGTCTTTGGTTATTTGCCTGAACTAAGGTCTGTGGTCAACACAAGCTTAAGAGATCTTCACGTTTTGTTTTGCAACATAAAATATGTCAGTCCTTAAAATTTGCAAGCTTTTGGTTGCCAAAGAGCTTATTTTCTGCACTAATCCAATACCCACTGGAAATATCTAATTGGCTTTTTGTCAACGGAACCGTAGCGATGCTAATACCCGTGTTAGCCAACAAAAATATGTCATTCCCGCAGTGCTCTGTTGATCTTCTCATGTAGCTCTTAGCAAGAAATCAGATTCGCAAATTTACCAAAATGTTGAACTTTAAAAAAAAAAAAAATCTTGTTATATTTTAGTTTGTTTTTACTTATTTATTTAGTATTTATTTGTTTATTTATATTTCTCATTTTTTGTGATGATTTTATCAGGATTAAAATCCACTGGAACTACTGTGGGGTTGGATCTTAAAAAGTAAAAAAAAAAATATATATACTGAATTTCTATGATCAAATTTGTTTGAGGGTGTTGTATAGAACATAAAATATTTCATCACTCCTTACTCTGAAATGTACATTTCATATTTATATTTTGTACTCTTTTGTTACATCACAGAATATATGTTTTGTTGTTGTTGTTAGTGTGATGCTCGACTGGACTGACATTAGCCATTATCTCAAAGTGATTTTGATGTAAATATTTCATCATGCCATCAGTATCTCAATGCGTGCAGCTGTTACCCTGCACATCCTTCCATGACCTCATCATGTTATGTAAACACAAAAAGAACCTAATAGAAACAGATCATTTCTTCAAACTCACCAAAGAGACAAACCATGTTTACCAGCATCCAGAGTTTTTATTGTCTACATATTTCTATTGTTGCCACTGCACTTTGTAGACCAAATGTTGTTGACTTTATTTTCTACACCATTTATTGTACATGACAAAATGTATTAAAGGCAGTGTGATGTCAGATTTGTTAACTTATTACAGTACATGAATACATTTGACGTACTGATTTTATGGAAAACTATTTGTTGAACCACCCATGTTGCCTTACAAACAAAAAGAAATGCATTTTTTTTGTGAAAAGGAAGCTATTGTCTCTGTAAATGATGTACCATTGTGTTACTGATATACATTTGTACATGCACATGTGAAAGAAAAAAATATTTGAATTAAAATTATGCTCTATATATTTTTTTTCTCTTTGGCTTTTCATGTTAAAGGTCTCATATTTTCAAGGACTCTTGTAAACAACAGTGATCCGTGTTGACAGATTATATGATGCATTATGTCTATTCAGTTACACTGGGCAAACTAATATTAGATACAGATTGCACTAATGGGATCTGTTTAGTTGATTCATTTGCTGTTTACTCTCCTATCTCCAAGCAGTGTATGAAATAAATGCAGCAGTCTTACAATGACTCAGTTAAATAATTATTCATATAATAGAGTAGACTGCTGCAGCCTCACTGGCACTGTGGCATGTAATTGTCTTACTTGTAAATATAGTTCTCAGTGATGGTAGTGAAGATGCCCTGAGAGAGTGCAGGCTCAGGGTTATGTAATATGAATGTAGATACAGTTTTAATACATTTCAGGCCAGGCTGAAGTGAAGTGGAGCAGAAACTGCTGTCTGTGCCCAAAACCCTGAGGACTTGATGAGTTGTACATCCCCAAACAATTAGCTGAGGCTCTGATGCAGCCTAATAAAGGCTTGTTGTGACAATTAATGCTTTTGATGGTTGACAACGGTATGAAAGGCGGACAGTGGATGCGACGTTCTGCAGTGTACCATTGCCAGAGGCGAACAGCACATCTGCACTTCATTGTGGATCGTTTGCCCCAAGCTCCTCATTGTCTATATTAAACTCAAATGGATATAAATGACTGACATGACTGCCTGAAGCTGCCTCAACTGTACAGTCCTGACACTGCTGCGTCATTTATAATGATATGATGAGGTGTTTCCCACAGCACTGGTTGATTAGGGAATGTTTCCAATCAACAATTCCAATCAATTGTTTGTTTGTTTTTTCAAAGTGGGATTGTATGACGTACTTATCTATAATCAGTGTATTACCTACAGTAGCAAAACATAATTTAGTGCACATAAAAAAAGGCCCACTTAAAAATCACTTTAAGTTTAAAGGTAGAATCAGTCAAATTTGTCTCGTTCCTAGGATGTAAAATGTTGTGGGTTGGTAACTGCAGATACAGCCATTGCCACATACTTCTTGAGGGTCATAAGTGATGATTGAAAAGGATTATGTTTATATGAGTCTATAGATTGCTTTTTAGGGAAATGTTATGCCTTTAACGCTACACTGATGAAAAATAAGTTAATATGACTTTTCATTTTTGAGTTGAAACAACTTCACAATTAAGAAAGTGCAGCTAAATTTGAAGGAAACTTGAGAAATAGACAGAAAGTAAACATAACTTAAGACTAAGGGTTTTATTTATTTGTCTTGTTCATGGCAAACAGTTTCCCCGATTTTTAAAAAAAGTAATATCAACAGTAATTTAACCCAGCAGAATACAGAAGTTCCGGGTACACTGCTGCCTCAGTCGGTTTGCTTTGTTGTTTCTGAATCTGAGCAAACTATTTAAAACACTAAAGTCACATAATAACAAACAAATGAATCAACTAACCAGTCAAGGCAGTAGCAGACCAGTAACTCCTGTATTCTGCAAGATAAGGAGTTCATTTTTCGCCTACATAACAAGGCTGTCTGGAAAAGGCAAGGTAAAGCAGAGAAAATAATCTAAATATAGCATACTCTGAAACTGATACTGAGTTATTTAAGTGGCTAAAATACAATTTGCTGCTGGCCCTTTCTACAGCAGTGCATTGCTTAGCTTCTTACATCGGGTACTGTAGGTAATACACTGATGATGGATAAGAGGCGAGCCCACATCAAAAATCCAAACTATCCCTCAAAGGAATTATTGCTTAAAAAGCATGATCTCTGCTACAATACAGGTTGTCAGTGGCATTGTTTTATAGAGCACCCTGTGGACTTTACACATAAAGGTCAGTTTATTTGTTACTGGGAGTTCCACTCAGGCTGTGAAAACAGCTGTATAATGTCTTGCCTCATGAGGTGCTTTGTGTTATATATACTGTATATATATATACATATAAGTAAGTTTTAAGCTTCCAATGTGCACCACAGCCTTTAGGTTTACAATAGTAAAGATAAAGGTAATATTTCAGGGTTGTTTAATGCAAACAATCACATCCTGATTAATATAATAATTATTTTACAGTATTGTCTAGGACCTGCTTTTAAACATTAAATCAGTGGATTAAAACCAAGATTACAATGTTCAGCAAGTAAAACATGTTTCCATTGGTAATATCAAAGCAACGTGCTCCAAGAAGCACCTGTTGCCAACAAATCATTCACTAATGGGAAAATAATTCAACTGATGCCTGTCTAATGGACTTACTTGATATCTGTGAAATTGAAGCTGAGACTCAGAAGAATACCAATAGAACAATATACTGTTGCTACGGTAATAAAATGTACAGTGATCTGCCTAATTAATCAAGCTTAACCACAGAATGTCAAATGAGAACATTTTAAATCAGCATTATATTTCCCCCATAAGGATGAGGCTTTGGGAACTGAGGGTGGGTATGGTTAAAGTGCGCTTTAATAAGAACAGCATTGCTATTTACCTGGAATCCCATTAAGGGAAATATTTGAATTATGATACAGCCGCTTCACTGAATTACTCTGGCTGTGCAGAGTCGAAATATCCCAGCAACCATAAACTGGTGGCCTCCTGGAGGTCCAGTGGAAAATTGGCTGTGCACAAATAAAGGCTAAATATACAGCCTGACGCTCAGGCTGGAAGAGGAGAGCTGACTGACAAAGATTATGTGGTGTGATGAAGGTCAGCTGACCAGAGAAGGAGAGGTGCTTGGAAAGCTATTTGTGAACATCAAGGTCACATTAATGTTCAAATTAAAATAGTTTGAGTGGATTTGTTTCTAAATCTAGTTCATCCACTAATACGGTGGTAGGCTGCTCATTAAAAGATCATGCTTAGCATTGTTAAAACCCACAGTTTTAATTCTAGAGTATAATCCAAACCCATGCTAATTTTGGGGATGGGGAGACTGGGGGATGTTGTAACACTGGGTTATTGTAACCAAAAAGGCAAGGCAAAAAGAAGCGTGGTTCAAGTGTGTGTGTTGTCAGTTCTGTGTCCACAAAGCCTGCAGCCATCTACATGTGGCACAACTGTGAC
>JAJHUR010115777.1:10545-34076 GCA_027495735.1 Lutjanus campechanus | reverse complement strand
CATCCAAGGCAAAGTTGAAAATGTAATTCCAGACTATTTTGAACAACCTGTGGAATGTCATTGAGCTTCTGTTTTCTACAGGACAATAATGGACAGTAATTAATTGGTGGACAGAACATCTGTGAGGTCACCAATAGGTTTCTGAAGAGCTGTTTTGAAGCTCACAGTGTGGTGGCTCTGACTGTCGCCATCTTGGCAGTTCCTGACTCAGCTCATTCCTGGCTAATCCAAAAATGGGCAAAGACGTGGAGCGGGCATGCCCTTAATTATGCATAAATGTAAGCCTTAATATATTTGAAAAGGGTGAGTTACATAAAAATTCACCCCCGACACAGTTGTCATGAAGGGGGAAATTATATATAGAGACCAAAACTGTTTTTGTACCAGGCTGTAAACATGTTTGTTTCTGCTGCTTTTGGAGCCAGCCTCAAGGTACTGCAGTTTTTACCACTTCCGTGGTATTTTGTGGAAAATATATGAGGGAAGTAAATGGGAAATTTGTAAAAACTGGACACCATTACAGTTATGCAGAATGGGTCTATTAAATGGTCATTTGTGTTGGAAATGCCAAAATGAGAGTGGTACGTTTGTACATTGCATATGGGAATGCAAAATGGTCCAGTCTTTGTGAATGAAAATCCTAAAATATTTGGGTAACTGGGTAGTGATGACATTACCATTATCACCTTAACTATGTCTATCGTTGCTGCAAATTTGAAATAATGAAATTTCATTGCAGGATCACAGCTGCCATGACAATCCTTAGACATCAGAAAACCCGTAAGCCCCTAGATTTAAAAGAATGGGCACTTTTAATGACAAAAACACTTTCATATGAGCACATGCTCAATAAGATGGATGGTAAAAATAAATCTAAAGCTCCTGCCTGGGACTATTTTTAGGTACATATCACTCTCATCTGACAACTTTAGTGAACCACTGATGTTTTCTTTTCTTTTTTTCTTTTAGTTTTCTTTCATCTCAATATGTAACAATCAGCAACAACTGACTGTTTATCTTGATTTGGAAATTATGTTGTCATGTACCAAAAAACTGATGATAATGAGAATAAATCTTAAATTATAAAAACAAACAAACAAAAAAGAGACCTGAAACATGTTTACATTTTTAAAGCAGTGTTTACAATGTAATGAGTAAAATAGACATTATGATGGCAAGCACTCTCCCATTTCCCATTAACTTAATGGACCTTTTCAAAGTCAACTTGGCAGTTTAATCTAAAGCATCCACAATTTATGATGCAATTTATGTCTTTGTCTAGCGAGGCTCACTTGAGCTTTATTACACTGACCTATTTCTGTATGAAATACAGTGATACAGTGATAAAAATAAAAAATAAAACACTACGGAGACACTGTAAGTGCATTTGCAGCTTGGTTGAGAATGAGTCCCTATTGGAACATTTTCGCTGCCCTTAGTGAGTTAAAACGTTGAACATTGCCTTCTCTGCAGCTTGAACAGTGTTCGCTGATGTCACCCCAGTTGGCCATTAATCTAAATCTGTTTCCAGGTGGTGCCTGCTCTTTTGGAGTGCCTGCAATTGCAAAAAGTGCAGCTTGGAGCTGTGTGGTGGAGATAAGGTTGAGGAGAAAAACAACCTGCACTCTCACAGGAGCTGTTTCACAAAGTTAGCATGAGAATCAGGTAAGTGCTGCACCTGGCTCTGAAATACACTGTTGCTTTTCTCAGTGGGAGTGCTGACCATTGGACAGCAGTGTGTGTACGTGTGTGTGTGTGTGTGTGTGCCTAATATAGCTCCAGGCATGATTCAAATTGGCCCCAGAAAAATGCTGTGCTCATGGCAAAGGGCACCTATTAGATATGAAACTCACTTTGAAGTCTAATGTATTATTGAATTTGCTCACTCTCATTTACACATAGACAACATAATTACAGCAAATAAACAGAACATGAGTCATTCAAACTATACAATGGCCAGAAAATAGGCTTAACAACAAACTTAGCAACACTAAGTGTATGAGAACAGAAAATAGAGGGACTGTTTAACACAATGAATTAATTTCATATGTAGCCTTGGAGACGTGTGGAAATTAATGGATGCGGGTAAAAATGTATTCAAGGCTTTATTGAATACCTGCGTGGTGAGAGGTTCTTTCACAGCCACATCCACAGGTTTTTCCTCCTCTTGCCCGTGAGTTTCTACCTCCTCTCCCTGTGTCGTTTTCAGCTCAGCTAGATCGCTGTTCTGATCATCCTAAAAGAGCAAAACATGGCAATAAACTGAAAGTTTGTATTCTAAATTGTCCTAAAGATCACTCTGTGAGGCTGCATGAACAGCGGTCACAACGGACAACGTTTCCAAGATACTTAGGCTGGGTTGCACCAACGAGGACAAATTTTTAAACCTGATTAAATCATGGATTTACTTTAAATTATGTTGCACCAACTTTAAAATGAGCTCAAGTTGATTGAATTAGATTGAATTTAAACTTCTCTTTAAACCTCAGCTATGTTGTCATGCTAAACCTAGATCAAATTTAATTGTTACATTAAGTCTCCAATTTAAAATGCAATCCTTTATTAAGTTATCAAGTTTTAAAATGACCGCCATTTTGAAATGGATTGAGCAAAATCCTCAAGTTTTTTTTTCCTGAGAAAAGGGGGAGACTCAACCCAGGTTTATGATGCATCTCTTCTTCCTTTCACACTAGCTGATTCAGTACAACAGCCTGCTTGTTGCTGCCAAACAGTCTCTTTTTCATTGCTGCTGTTCATTATATTCTTCGATTATTTGGCCAAATATTAATTTGGCCAACTAGTTTTTCGCAAAGGTGCAGGAATAAAAGATTCTCTATCCAGTCATCATGAGTAGGTCTAATAGCCTCACTACATTTTTAGTTAGTGTTAGCTGTTAAACAATGTAATGTTTTGTAAACACTTAAGCTAGCTAGCAAACAATGTAACACTTTAACTATTTACCTGGCAGACAATGAATAATGTTTTGCTAAATTCTTAACAGTTTTCCCCCCAGTTGTATTCTTACTTGGTCCTGACTGTACTCAGATTGATTTTTTATTTCTTTTATTTCTTTTAATTTGGGTAAGCAAGTATCTCTATCCTGATTAAACTCTATTCAATTTCAGTTTACATCACTTCGGTTTACATTAATAAATGGAGATTAGTTTTTAATCGTTCAATTAGTTTTGCTAAACTCTGATGAGAACTAATCTTAGATTCAATTTATCTTTGTTGATGCAACCGAGTCTTAATGTTTTTATGTCAGCCTTGAAAAATCTAAACTAAACTGGTCAGAATAAAAGTCTTCCAATTCAAATGATAAGTATTAATTCATATTAAGAAACAACACTGGTATAACAATTAACAAGAGACTTTCTAGTAATGAAAATTCAGAGGGGAAATATGATTAGGAAATACGATTATCAAAGAGCAAAGCTCTTGTTATTATAATGATAATTTCATTAGATGGCTAAATTAACCTTTGATGTCAAACGACATTTAAAAGGGAACATTAAGTCACTGGTTTTAATGCAAATACAGGAATGATTTCAGCAGCAGAAGCTTCAACATTAATCAGGTCCCACATCACAATTGTAAAACACAGCGCACTGCAGCTACACAGACGGGGAAGACACACAGTCAGAGGACAACATGCATGCACATTGGGATGACCTTCAACTCCAAAAACAAAACAATGCAAGCAAACACATGCACCAAGACTGACTTCTAAGTTCCACCCATACGCTGTTAGCGGTTTGGGAGAATTTCAGTCCATGCACTTGAACAGCATGAGTTTAACCTGAGGCATTCATGTACACAGTGCAAATGGTAGCAGGTGTTAGTCGGTTCTGTTTATGAAAGAAAAAAAAGAGGGACGAGAGCCGGCGTGGGAGAAAGAGTGGTGGAGAGTGTTGGCATGGAGCAGGAAATGGGGAAACCCGTGGGTGGCAGAAACCCTCACCGTTGTGAAGTGAGTAGAAAGCAAAGCCCTGGCTTTATAGTGCCAGCAGGAGATGGCTGCCAGCACTGAGCTGGCAAAGTCGGCTACCTGGTCGTCTCCCATCAGTATATCTTCCTTGTAACTCTCCCCCTCTTCCTCCTCCTCCTCCTTTGCCTCCTCCAGCTCCAGCCCCCCCTCACTGGGTGAAGAGCCCAGTTGTGGGTCACTGTCAGTAGGACTTAGCTGCTCCACAGAGTCCCTTCTGGGAATTAGATCCTCCACACACAGCCTCTCAGCCTGGGGCTCGCCAAGGCTGGAGGTCAGCGTACTGACACTAGTGGCTGGCTGAAGGGAGCACCTCTCCCCCAGCAGTGCACCCTCACTGTCTGCATGCTGTAGCGTGAAGTCATAGACATGTGGTTTGTTATTGCAAGGCCAGTGCTAGAGCCATGATGTGATTGCAAGGCTGTAAAATGAGATGGAATCATCGTCAAGCTGCTTTAGCTTTGGGTGAGATATGATTTTTGGGAAAGTCAGAGTATGGTCTGTGAAGATTAGGTTTGAAGTTTCTTATTTAATTTGCGATTGGAATAGAAAATTTGGGTCAAAAGTGGGTAAACCATATCTCACCACCACACACACTAACTTAGAAAACTGCTTTGATATAACAGAATGAAAAAGCTTTTCAAGGTTCAATAAAAGACTACATTCAGATTTCAGGTGCTTACCTTCAAAATAGCTGCATGGAGAACAAAGATAAAGAGAGGGAGGAGAGATAAACAAATGAGAAAGTCAATAACTGGAAAAAAATATGCTCAAGTCAAATATTATGACAAAATAACCTGAATACCACATGCATCTCGTACAATTATGGTCGGAGGACACAATCTCTGCCGCCACAGGCAGAGACTGAGAGAGGCAGTAGTTAGTCTGGCCCAGACTTAAGGGAGGCCTTGTGATTAGATAAATACCAATTAGAAACATCTTCCTCTCAGAGGCTCAAACTGGACATGATGCAATTAGCCAGGATGTGATGACCCACTCCCTCACTGAGATGGGAAGTCTGACATGAAAATTGCTTCTTCATTACATTGGTTCAAAAAAATTGATCTGGACTGGGAGCAAAGGCGAGCCGAGGACAAGAATACAGAGGTTTTCTCTTTCATAATGGTCAATTAGAATAGATGAGAGCAGGAAGACGCACAGATCTGACGGCCTGGCTGGATTTGACTATTGAAAAGAGCTTGTTTATGACAAAGGCTTCCCAATGTGGCATATAATTAACTTCATTATGGGTGAGGCCGGTGGAGTGGGAGTAAGTGTCTTTTGATCCGATTTCCAGGTGTCTTTGAGGGAGAACAAAGCAGAAGTGCCACAGAGATGTGGATAGCTCCTACTGGACAGACAGAAAATAACCTTCGTGGGGGGCTGCTTGCCACTGCACCCAGAATGTGGATCAAATTATTAAAGGGATAGTTTGGATTATTTGAAGTGGGGTTGTATGAGGTACTTATCCACTGTTGGTTTATTACCTGCAGTAGATGGCAGTGGGCATGCCCTCAGTTTAGAGAAGCAGCAGGAGTACTTGTGCAGGAGGCTAAACAATGTACTGCTGTGGACAAAACATATTTTAGCCACTTAAAAAAGACCCATCTAGACAAAAAAAATCAATGTAAGTTTATGAAGTGTACACTATATTTAGAATGTTTTCACCGCTTCACATTGCAGTCAGACAGCCTTTTCCAATGGGAAACCATTATACAAGTCAAATGTCACTCTCTCACTCAACCAGGGAGTTTTTGATGTACTGCTACCGTGATTGATAAATTTGTCTGCGTTATTGTGTGACTGAGTGAAGGTGGAGTCTTGTTGGTTTGCAGAGAGCAATTATTGGGTCTATATGACAGCGATTTCCTGCCAGAAAGGGCTGTCTGATGGCAAGGTAAAGCAGTGAAACTATTCTAAATTTAGCATACACTTAAACTGATATTGATTTTCTTAGGTAGGCGTTTTTTTAGGTGGCTAAAATATGTTTTGTTGCCAACCCCGTCCACAGCAGTACATTGCTCACCTTCCTACACCAGGACTCCTGCTGCTGTTTCTCCAAACAGGGGGCGTGGATAAATACCTCATACAACCCAGACTCAAATAATTCAAATGATCCCTTTAATCAATTTTCCCTTTTGGCTGCCAAAACCTTACTGAACATGCAATGATATAAACAAAACCCCACAATATACCAACCTTTTGTGCTCCTCATGATTTGTTTTGCAGGCTCTAAAAGACAGATTAATGAAAAAGATTTAACTCGCTAATAGTGTGTCAGTTAATCATCAGCAATATGGCTCTCTTAATATTAAAGATACATAACAAATAGATAGATAGAGTAAGGGTCTTTAACCTGATCTCCTTCTCCCATTTCGCCCAAGATGGAAGTCGTCAGCTTGGTAGGACTCTGCTTTCTTCAGCCTCTCAGGACTATAGTGGTACTTGCCTGGATCTGAGCAGCAGAAGGATCCCTCATTACACTCAGCGCCGCAATTACAAAAACAATTTTCTCCACACAGATAGATGGGTTATGAACTACTCCTTCCTGGTAAATTAAACAGCATTCGATATTTTCTCCACTGAAAATTAACAGCCGTCCTCGTTTGTGAGCAGCATCTTTGGTTGCTGTGGAAACAGCTGAATGGGTCCAAGCACAATAAACGGTACTCTATTTGTAACACTTACAGTTAGAATTGTCCAGGATAGCTTCTTTTGCCTTTAAAGAAGAAAAAGACAGCAGGTTTAAAGGCAATTCTTCAGCAGCTGAGAAGAAAAGAGTAAAGTGAGGGTGTTGTTTACCTTCTGTGGCACAATGGTGTTGTGGTTCTCAAGAATGAGCCTCTTTATGTGATGGGCCCAGAGACGCTTCTCGTCTACGGACTTGGCCTGGAACAACAGGCACTTGTCATTTAGAAAGAGTCATTGACTTTAATAAAGATACACCAGAAACACTCATGTATATAAAACAGTGACATGCCACAGTGCAAACTACTGGCTCTCAAGTGTTTGAGGAAAAAAAACGGATTGCTCAAAGAGAAAAATGATTAGAAAAAAACATCAAATTCCTGAATTTCTTTGATTATCTAAATAATTATATCTCAATATGACATAATGAGTACAAAAATGAGCCACATTAAAGGGAACGTTCATATTATTGGAAGAGGAGTTGTGTAAGGTACTTCACCACAGTCATATCACCTACAATAGATGGCGGTCGGCATGCCTCCAGTTTGGAGAGGAGGACCAGCACGGAAGCTAAGCAACATACTGTCCTGGACAGGGTCAGCAGCAAAATGTATTCAGCCACTTAAAAAAGGCCTGGTCAGACAGCCTTTCCTGATAAGAAACCGATACTATGTAAGCCAAATATCACTCTCTTTTCGCAGAACCAGAGTTGCTGGTCTACTGCTGCCTTGATTTGTTAGTTAGTAGCATTGGGTAACTTTGGTTAATCTGCACTAACCTTTTAAATGAGAGTCTAGTTGTTTTGGAGAGAGCGATATTTGGCTTATATAACAGCGGCTTCCCGTCAGAACAGGCAGTCTGATATCAAGGTAAGGTGGTAAAAATGTTCTAAATATAACGTACAATTAAACTCATATTGATCTTTTTAGGTGGACCTTTGTTTAAGTGGCTAAAATATACTTTGTTGCTGACCTTGTCCACAGCAGTACATTGCTTAGCATCCTACACTGGTACTCCTGCTGCCTCCCCAGTATGGGGGTGTGTTGACCTCCGTTTACTGCAGGTAATACACTGACTATGGAAAAGTACCTCAAACAATCCCACTACAAATAAATCGACCTATTCCTTTAAAACATGGTGCTTTATGATATTCAGTAACAATATGCATATACCTGCACTGTATGGGGTTGCTTGGGATGCTTAAAATGGATGACACTGAAGAGCAGGGGATCTTTGGCGCTGTCCAGTAGCATTAGGGTGGAGCACTGTAACCACAGTATAAGCAGTGATGTAGCTGAGGCTTCATCCATCTGAGTCAGTTACCTCTCTTACATTGAAAATATATCTGGTGTAATTCAACAAAAAATATGATTTATTCATTTTTACTCTATGCTGTAAACCATTACCCCCACATACATTTTAAACTATTAAATGACTAATCAATAAAAAATATCAAAAAGCATACTGAGATGTGGATCTTGTAGACATAGTGTTCGCCTCTTTTCTTGGTAATGAGGAGCATTCTTTCGAAGAGGAAGAGTGTACGGGTGTTCTTCGCCCGCAGGACATGAAAGGTGCCCTCAAGCACCAACTCTCCATAGGTGGTCAGGTCAGGACCCTTCCAGTTGATCAGAAGAGACTGTATCTCCTGCAGATGCACATGAAAGCACACACATCCCCACACACACTAAGTCGTGTTCTGTCAGCGTGAAAAAGATAAATGGCAGCCAAGTGTCATCTTTTATTTTTCAACCCTTATAGAACACGTGTCCAAAGGAAAGCAGAAAGGTGCACCGGCTGCTCGGTCAATGATTCAAACTAGGGAAATCATTAAAAAGCTGTAGCCTTCATTTTAACACTCAACTAGATTTGAGAAAAAGTGTCCGGGTCAATACCAATTTTGAGGGTTCATGGATTTGCCTCAGACAACATCTGCTTGGACATACACAGAGATTTGGTGCTTTAAAATACATATTTATGCAAGAGATGAAATCAAAGAGGGCTGCTGTGTTGAGAAAAGAAATGTGGAATAAATCGATGAAAGAAAGTAGAGCAGAAAGAGTTACAGTAGCCCTAGACAACAGAGGGTGTCTGAAAGAAGGGAAAATGCACCTTGACTGAGTATATACTGTACTGTATGTAACACATGATTAGACCTTTTCAAAAGGATATTGGTGTGCATGCGTGGTAATTCCATCTCACCTGCACTCTGACAGCGTGTTCATGTTTCCTCTTCATATCATTGATGTACCAGGCCACTCCTGTCATGGTGTCTATGGCCTCCTGAACAACCTCATACCCCTCCTCGTCTGAGTCAAAGTGCTTTGCAATTTCCTTTAATAGAAATCGGGGACAGTTTCAGACAAGGTCGCCCCAACAGCAAATTAGTTAAAGGTCTAGTGTGTAAGATTTACAGGGATTTATTGGTAGAATATGTTAGAAATTAAATATAATATACATTATGTGTTTTCATTAGTGTAAAATCACCTACAAAGAGGAATCATTCTGTTTTCGTTGCCTTAGAAAAGCTGGGGATGCACAATATGATTAAAAAAAAAGAAGTCGTATTATAATTATTTTGACAGATATTATCATTATAATGCTGTTTTGTTCACCTTTTTTCCTTTATCAATAAATTCCAAAATTCTGCGATTTGGATATTACGATAATATTTCGCTTAACTTTGCGGCCCTAAAATGAGCCTTTCATATCTACAGAGGGCAGAGATCCTCTTCCATGGGGTTTGCCATGTTGCCCTTCCATGGTTCTACAGCATCCCAGGATGGACAAACCAAACACTGGCTCTAGATAGGTCCTTTCACATTTCTTGTGAGTTTCATGGCCCCATAGTTTCTCCTACACACTTGGAAGAGAAGGGTGAGACAAGGCATTTGCAATCTGCAAGCTCACCACTAGATGGTCCTTTAAATCCTTCCCCCAACAAAATAGATAGGTGTCCAAATCAGTTTCATCTTTGTGTTTTTTCTGTTGTTGTTGCTTTTATCTTGTGAATTACTAAGTAACCTTTAGCCTCTAGGCCCTTAATAATTAATCGAATCAAAGAAACAAAGGAGAAAATCCCTCTTTGGTTGAACTGTTCACAGGTCAAAAGCAAAATGCAGCATAATTAACAACATAATTTACAAAATGACACTGCTTTATCATAATCCAAAAGAGCTAAGAACTATGCATTAATAGCTGATAAACAGCAGAACGATACAACTACCAAAGCCTGCAGGCAGCACTGTGCTGCTCTGTTGAAAAAAAATACAGACCACTGAGGACATTGCGTACCTGAAGCAGCAGGTGATATTTCAGGATCCTCTGGACCGGCTTTAGCAGATAGGAGCCCAGAGGGAGGGAGCGCTTCAGAGCAGCCTGCCGATCTCTGAAGAACTTGGCCAAAGTTTTACTCCTCATGCAGTCAGTCAGTGCTGCCACTGAGCTGCAGGACAGCAGAGAATTACACAAATCAAGTCGAATTTAATATGTACAAAGCAGAAGTGTAATTAATATGGATATTTTTTTAGCTACTTACTTGGGATAGTTGGTGCAATACTGAGTGTATATTTCAAAGTATTCACTCTGAGAAAACACAAGTCAGACAAATATATCAGTATTGTTTGTTTTCTTGAAGAACTGATTATAACTGTAAATCAGCACGAGGACGGTCACTCTCACCTTATCTACGAAGCATCTAGCGATGGCCACAGGGTCGTTCTCACACATGTCTAAGGACTGCAGCAGTTCACTGAAAAGTAGACCACAACAACAGAGAGAAAGATAATTTATAATATAATTTATGTCTAATAAAATAGCAGTAAACAGAGGCAAGAGATAATGATGAAGAGTGAAGTTCAATAAATCAACACTAATACTTTTTCTGCCTTGACTGAGATGTGACCCTTGTTGAGAAATCTCACCACTAGAGGGCAGCAGAGACTGCTAAACGTGACCCTTGTTGCATGCTCAAGTGACAGAACATGCATTCGACTTGGTATTCTCCATGCCCACAGTCCCATCAAAAACAAGCTTTATTCAGAGCTTGGGAAACTAAAACCTGAGAGGTATTTTAATGCTTTACACGGTTTGACATCACCTGAATACAGCGTGCACGACTGACAGAGGAGACATGAAGGCAGGGTGACCGTGGAAAAATACAAAACAACAAAAAACATCACCAGTCACCACAAGTACTCGTCATGAAAGCTGCTCAGTTAATGAAAATATCAAACACACTTCATCCCACACTGTTTCATAACTTAGATCAAAAAACAACGTGGCTTTACTAAAACCGACTACAAGTTAATGTGTCAACATGTTCATGGTGCAAAGATTTTTATTAAACACAGCGTCAATATTTATTCATACTGAATGATTGCTTTGTCAACAATATTTAAGGTCAGAAGAGTGTTATGTGTTACAAAGAAATACAAAGACACGCCGTTTATCAAATTATCAATTAATGTTCTTGTCAAATGTGAGTTAATGATCAAGATTACTGAGAACTCTTGATACGGCGAAGTAACTGTTACTAAGACATTTACTGTACATAATGTCCAGTAAATGTTCTGTGTATCCCTGAATGGTAAATAAACTTTTTAATTTTAAAATTTCCCCAAACAGATAAAAAAAAAAAAAAAAAAAAAATCTCTTTTGCAAAAAAAAAAGGTTTCAACTCCTCTGCAATATATAAACACATAACACCTGTTCGCAAAATGACACAACCATGTCTCCACCTAAACAATACTGATTATACTATAATACAGACAATATTACTATCTTCTAGGGGTGGGAACCACCAGAGACCGTACGATGGATGACAGCGACCATATATCACATCCCTGTCTTGAGAATGACCACACCCCCCTCTGAGTGAAAACAAGCACTGTAAAAGTGATCAGCCAGTCAGTATCTGTGTGTCTGTGTCAAATACTTAATCACAGGTTAGTTAACAGTGTTACTGAGTAAATGACATGCGTGCCAACTGTGCCCTGTAGATCAAAGTGTATCAGAAAAGAGTCTAAGTGATGGTGGAACTAAGGCTTTTACTGTGACAAGGTATGTCCCTACCATGAAACACCTTTGCTTTGGTTCAACAGGATCAAAACAGCAAAACAAAGTGTCAGTAAGGTAGTTGTATACTCAGGTTCATCCACTTTGATTGAGGTAGACTGAAAGAACCTAACGACATTGCTCATTGATCGTCAAAGATATAGCATAACTGCTCACCTAACTGGCCATAGGATGTAGGCTCCTAACAACTAAACAGCAAAACGATTTTCTTATTTTATGTGTTTGAACTGGCAAAGACCTTGGAATTTGTATTGATCACCATTCAAGTAAGTCCAACTACAACATCATGATTGTGATTTTAAACCTTCTGTGATATGGCAAATATTGTGATAACAAATATTGCAATTCATTACCTTTTTTCAATTATACATTTTGTCACCGAAGGAACAGTTTGTTAACAAGTAGTTAAGTTTTCAGTCTGTTCATCTCACTTCAATCATTTTTGTTGCAGCAAAATGGGATTTTCTAGCAGACAAACTGACCAACACTGCCACAGCAACCTTTCAGTGCCACTGACCATGACCTCCGCTGATCTCACCAGAAAGAAAAACACAACACCACCTCGAGGACTGAAAAGGCAATTGATTTTATCATTCTAGCACTAAAAGGTTTAATTCGCTTTTGCAATATTAATAAAGTATATAATAAACCGTAAATAACTGGTGTATCAACACAGTATTTCCACACAAAATGTTGCAGTCCGATGCTGTACCAATTTTTCTCCCTACCCCTACTATCTTCATTGCTGACTTCAGGAAAACACAACCTCCCAGTGTAATTTAACAAGAAGAAAAGCTTAATTTCTCAGACAAGGGCAATAAATGACCCCTTTTGATACAAAATCTGTCAAAACCTCCCTTGTACAGCTGGTTAGAGTTTCATTAGAAAGTAATAAGAATCAAATCATTCCCATTTATGCTTCAGAACTGTATGATGGCCTTGGCATTAGCAGGGAGGCTCCTCGCTGCGAGAGGAGAAAGGAATGTTAATGTGTGTTTTGGCAAGCAGCGTGGTCAGCAATGAGCACTTGCTGACATAAGATGATTAAATGTAAAGCTAGCTGCACCACCACCATTTCCCCCCGGCTTTCATAGTTTTATGTGCAAAAGTTTAATGTAGAATGTATTGCGCCTCTCATTGCATCTGTTTTATGTCAAAAGTATCAGCAGTAAGTGAAACAAAAGTAGACAAGCCTCATTCGTTCTTAACATTCATCCTTCCATTATCTATCATATTACATAAGTATATGGAAACATTCCTCAGTTTAAGGAAGTGTACACAAACTATCCTGTGGTTTTGACTGTTGTGGTCATTGTCAGTAAGATATCTTTAATTAAAAAGTTGGATGTGGATTATAGTTGCAGTTATAGCATTATTTTAAATATCTATCTAAAATATCTATATCTGTCTTGTCAGTGTGTTTGTATTTGTGGATGTAACTCACCTGTTGAACTCATAGATGTCCTCTATGTTTCCAAACAGGGCACAAACTTGCTCTGGCCGGATGGGAAGGTTACTCATATCGATGATGTGAGCCAAGTAGTCCTAGAAAACAGTAGAGAGGGAGTTATACATGAAAGATGGAGTTATATATACAAGGTTGTGTCCATTAGATTCGTTTTAAGAAAAATGTCCAAATTCTATGATTTCACCTTCTCAAATGTGAATATTTTCTGGTTTCTTTTCAGTAAACTGAACATCATTCAAGTCATTTGAGGACATCATTTTTGGCTTTAGGAACATTTTTCACCACTTACTGACATTTCATTGACCAAACAACTAATTGGTTAATTTAGGAAATGATCCACAGATTAACTGATAATGAAAGTAATCACTAGCATCAGCCCTAATGTCAATATTTCAAGCGTCATACAAGCACTTCCACATTCTTTCCAGTAGAGGGAGCATGTATATAGAAACACAATTTGTGTCCCCTTAATATACTCTATGATGTGTGTTTTCATATAACATGGGCTTTGATTCCTATATCTTCAGGGCTACAGTGAATAACATGTCCTCTACTGTACAAAAATAGAGTTGCGTATTATGATTTCAAAGCTTTTCTGTTACAGTAATTCACACTAAATTCACATGGTCTTTAAAGGATCCTTTTAAGGATTTGTTCCATTGACTAGCAGCCAGTGTGACTGTCTGGAAGAGGTTCTGTTCTAACTAGACCATAAACATCAGAACAGCCTGTTCCCCTTCAAGGGCTCGACTCCCCCTGGACCTCAGGAGTATTCAGAAGCAGATAAAAATATCATTGGCCAAATATGCCAACATCTGGAAGATTACCCGCCTTCCACACTCATGTGGCATACAAACAACTCCCAACAAGTGGAGGAGTAAGTTGACGAGAGACAAACATGCACACACGCAGCAACTATATAAAAAGCATACCAGTAAACAGCTTGTACACACACCCAGCCTCCCAGACGATGTGGTGCAAATACACACACACTTTGCAGGCCTGTCGGGCAGCCCAGATTAAGAGTAGAGTCATCACATCGCTCTGCTGAATGAACTGCAGTCGGTCATGGATGGAGAATTCCAGTGCAGTGAGAGCAATGCTGACATGCAGTCAGCAGGGCGTCTCATAGTCGCCTATAGAAAACCTCGCCACACCAGAAACACGTGACCTTTAGCATACTGTGAGAGATTTCATGCTATGTCTGTAGAGTCCTAGTTTATAGAACTACAAGCTGCCCTTCACTGAAAAGTAAGAAGGGGTGTCATGTGATTGGAATATTATTATTATGGGTCAAATCAAAAAGTATTATTAGAGGTAGTTATTAGTATTATTAACAATAGTTTAAATGATTTTAAGTGGGGTTGTACGAGGCATTTATCAATAGTCAGTGTATTTACCTTTAACTTGCCATCGGACAGCCTTTCTGATGGAAAACTGCTGTTATAAAAGCCAAATATTGCTCTCTCCAGCAGCAGCTGGGCAGCTCCTGTGTTCTGCGGGGTAAAATGACTGATTTTGCCTGCAGAGTTTGGTTGGTTTGGAGATAGTGATATTTGGCTTATATAACATCGATTTCCCATCAGTAAAGGTTGTCTGACTGCAAAGTAAAGCGAGGAAAATATTCTACATAGTGTACACTTATGTTGATCTTTTTTAGGTGAACTTTTTTTGATAATGGCTAAAACACATTTTGCTGCTGACCCTGTACACAGCAGCACATTGCTTAGCTTCCATGCTGGTACTGCTCTGTTTCTCTAAAATGGGGGCGTTATATGAGGTACTTATTCACTTATTCAGTCAGTGGATAAGTTTAGTAGATGGTGAAAACTTATCCACTGACCGTGAATAAGTACCTTATATATAACCCTACTTCAAATAACCCAAACTCTCTCTTTAAAGAAAAAGCAGTCATAGTACTGTTATAGTTAAAATCAAAAAGTGTTAAACAAGAATAACACTTAGTTTGAAGTTTGAGGAGGTCTTTTTGAATCCCATAAGCGCTGAGCACATTCTTGTCTCAACAATGTTGAGTATGATGATTCTGGGCGTGTTAAAGCCAGGTGTTTGGGATGTATTTAGACATGTGAAACCAGCTGGGTCAACCAGCTGTTCTCCAAACTTTATTTCATGGACAGACAGTCGAAGAGTGAGATTTGAGAGTGAGTAGATCTAAAGGCAGAGTGGACATAGCTTCAACAGCTGCTTGTGGGTTCAGAGTCAATATGAAGTGGAAGCTTTAGATTAGTTTGCTGAAGTGCTGAAATGAAGGGAGAGTTTCACACATCTCTGTCAGAATCAAAGCTTGGTGTGAAATTAAAATGAGCTGCGTGGAATGAATCTGATGGAAGGCATACTGTGATCATAAAAGGATAGATGATACATCTGTACCAGACTGTGTTCCCACACTGTAGCATATGGAAAAAAAACAATCGGTCTGCTTTCATCTGTTATCTCTCCAGTTGGTGCAATGATGAAGGTGTTTGTGTTGGCTGGGAAGACCTGAGAGCTCAGGCTATAGGCTGGAGCTCGCTGCATTGCCTGTGTGACCGGAGGCCAGCCCAGGCTGGGCTGCTGCTCCCGTCAAGTGAAATAGTTAGAAGTCCTGGAAGTGTTTGTCAGGAGCAGGTCATTGCTCAAGCTGTGACGAGGAGGGCAGCGCTCCCTCCCACAGCAACTGCCAGACGCCAGCACAGTCGGAGACAAGGTGAGGAGAGGTGCTGGCTGGTTTACTGCCAGCCGGCCTCAGAAATGCAGCACGTGTTAAAGACATTACCATCAGTGGAGTGGGGATTGTTTGACAGCAGAGTGCTCCTGTTTCTATACAAGAAAGACTGAGGGGCCACAAAGTTTCTTCGTCTGGAAGTTGTTTCCAGACTACAAAAGGTAGAAGATGTGATAAGATGTAAGAGGTCTGAGTGGTTAAATCATCACAGGCCCATTTTCCATGCTTCACATCCTACTATCTTTAACAAACATCACCAAGACCAAGATCTCGGGCATGAAAGTCCCTCGCTGTGTCCTAGTTTTGACTGTATGAACTAGATATTAACCGAGCTCATAATCTCAGGCGACAGGCTGTAAACTTTCACTGCACTATAAATATACAGAATAGTTTATATACAACACCATGACCAGATCATAAACTGCTCCACAGCCTTCAACTCTTTGAACCAGAAATCTATAAACAAAGCAAACAATTGCCAGATGTCAGGTATGCATTTTTGTCAACTGACTGATTTGTTTAGAAAGCAGGAAATCAGAATGGATCCTGGTAATGAAACGAAAAGAAAAATCCACTGGATGTTTTACAAGTACCAGGCTCATTTGTGACCACAAACAGCTGCTTGGAACACAGTAGACGTTATTTGCTCTCAACAGCCGTTGAATCCAATTGCCCTATTTTGGCTCCTGGCTGGCCAAATTCAGTAAATCACCTCCGAAGAGTTCTGCAGACATGAAGTCATAGCTGCATATTAATCCAAGTAAAACATGTGCTTTAAATACACAGAATCCTGATGATTTACTCTCTGTAATATCAGATGGTTGGCTCGCAGTGAATACTTGGCTGCTAGTGAAAAACACTAACTGTAACGGAAAATTGAATTTGAGTACAGTCAACATAACCCTGACACCCACTCACCTCCACGATGCTGCGCAGGTCCTTGACGTACATGCGCTCTGTCTCAATGATCTCCATGACAACACGGTCCACATAGGTAAGCTTTGGGTTGGGTGCCATGGCATCCGTGACGACAGGTGAGGCAGGGATATGAGGTATTTCACCACTTGCCTTCCTGTTGGAGGTGGTGTTGTTGTTGTTCCACTGGTTGCTGATCACCCCGGTCTCCAGCTGTTCCTGCCAGTGGCCCCTAGAGCCGGAGAGGGTGGGACTCTGGTCCCCTGCCTGCTCTCCAGTGCCTTCGGCCGGGCTCAGCTCCAAGTCTATGTCCTCCTCGCTAGGTATGGGTGGAGTGGTGGAGGAAGGAAGGGCAACGGTGCTCCCGAAAAGGCTGCGACTATCACGGGACGAACCAGAGGACAGGGTGGACACCAGGCTCACTGGACGATCGCCCTCTCCGTCCAGAGGCTCCACACATAGCCGGCTATAGCAGTCTGGGCCCAAGTGAA
Source organism: Lutjanus campechanus (assembly GCA_027495735.1). Classification (NCBI taxonomy): domain Eukaryota; kingdom Metazoa; phylum Chordata; class Actinopteri; order Lutjaniformes; family Lutjanidae; genus Lutjanus; species Lutjanus campechanus. The sequence continues at coordinate 16,728 of JAJHUR010115777.1, read as the reverse complement.
CGTTTGCCTGGTCATGTTCGCTGGTGGAGAGTGGCGAGGACAACTGAGGAGATTCTGGGAACACAGACAGAAGGTAGGTGTCAGGATATGAGGGATGGACATTAAGTCAGTGTATTTAAAGGCAGTATGGTCAACAACACTTGGATACCCATCTCACTTTGACATAAAGAGACACTGAAAGTCCAAAATTGAAAGGTAATCTCTCTAGAAGTGGTTAAAAAGATACATTTTGCTTTGAGTGTCACTTTAAAATAACTGTTATTTCATGGTTCTGATTTCAGTTTTATACTTTATTTTAGGAAAGTCTCTATGCCTGCCTTTCTGCAGCAAAGTAATTCATCACATTTCCACATTTACATATTTGGCAGCCACTCCTGTGCAGCTGCAGTAAGGGTTTCAGGTAACTTTAGCTGAATATACAGTGTAACTATACATTCACCTTTATCATTTAATATTTTATGAAAAACTAGAATTACTGCCTCACGGTCTTATGCCTCCATCAAGCAGTCAAGTTGCAGCTTATATTCTTGTTTGCCCAGACTCATATAATGTATTTACTGAGGACTTGGAGGCAATTTAATAAATGGTTTTAAGTGTTTTTTTTGGCAAAGTGGAAGTTATCACTATGTTGACAAAGGTCACAGGTCAACTACCTGTGACCTTTGGATATGTCATCATTTTATCCTATTTGTGTGAAATCTTGTCATGATTAGCGAATGAATGCTTGAGTTATGGCCAAAACATGATTTGTGAGGTCACAGAGACCTTGACCTTTGACCACCAAAATCTAATCAATTCATCCTTCCATTCAAGTGGACATTTGTACCAAGTTTGAAGAAATTCTGTCACGGTGATCTTGAGATATTGTGCTCACAAGAATGGGATGCATGCATGCACGACCTGAAAAACCATAATTTCTCTGGCTATGGCTGCTGCAAGCACAGAGGCATAAAAACACAACAAAGTGTTCAGAAACACTATTAGGGTTTACTTTTTGCATTTCATCTTAGTTGGCACTGTGTACTAGGGCTTTAATTGTTTCTGTTTTTAACATTAAGTAATATAATGCCATTACAAACCAGATGCTCTTTCAAATTGTCTTTAGTGAGGACTTCTCTCTCCATGTGGATAAATGACAGTAAGGCTATGAGTGCTTTAAAACATTGTCTAGGGACAGCTTCAGATAAATATAATTCTGGCGACATTGAACAGACTACTATCCAGAAATCAATAAAAGACAGCTCAGAGCTCTGTGCTTCTACGCCCGGACACTAAGAGTGGTTTACAGTAAAAGGCCTCAATCAAATCATTACTGACATGCCCTAAATTAAAACACTGCACACTATGTGGAAAACCCAGCCATTTCCTCTTGTTCTCCTGACAGCTGAAGGCTGAACCTTGGAAAAACAGAAAGGGGGGTGGCTGATGAAAAGAAAAAATGGGGGAAGGGGACCAGGAGCTTTGTTTATATGTCTTTATTGAGCTTCGTTTGAATTTTAGAGAAATGGAATCCATATTCAGTTTCACATCCTTCCTGGCCAAATGGGGAATTTTCCTCATAAACCTTTCCTAAATATATGAAGTCATGGCAGTGTGAGAGTGGGCCACTGAGTGGCCACTGTGCAGAAAGCTCCATTTCCTAAAATATTCACAGGGTAAAGGATCAAAACTGTTTTGCCCAGCTAAAGAAATGAAGCTTTGTCGAGTAATTTAACTTCAGACTAATAAATGGAAAATCTACAAGGCACAAACCATCATTAAGCAAAGCATTAAGTGGAATGACTCAAGTAAGCGATATTGCCAAGTGGGGATGGAGAGCATAATTTGGTGTTGATAGCCCACAGATGTAGCTTATGTCATGAGCCTGAAATACACCCACTTTTACCACTGTTGACAGTTCAGCTCCCATCTAATCATCAATCAAACCAGTAGTCAATGAGAGGGGACAAGTTTTCATTTATCAGTTAGTTACAGAAAATAAACCCACTTCAAACTCAAGTCGGGAACTGTGCCTTGCCGGGAGGGTCAGGCCAATGTCGCAGGGAAGGTAGCAAAGTGAGTAAGTACACATCATCCACTGTGCTGATAAATCTGAGTATTTTCTTTTGTGAAGTTGGAAGTTATTTGAGACTTTTGTTTTGAGACTTGTAGTCCTGCTTTTTACTCCTTGTAACAATATATATTTTAAAGGCTCATCATTCTGGTTTTGTAAATCTCTGTGATGTGCCACAGTGTTAACAACAGTAGTTAGAATATTTTCTCACAGCCCTGGACCCCAAACCATTTTATCATGTTCAAAAATATATATATATATATTCAAATAATTAAAAATATACCAGAAACATGCAATGACTACTCGACTAATGACCTGAACTAACAACTACTTGTTGGCTAGGAAAATCTTTTGGATGCTGCCCTAGTTGACAGGCTTGTAACTAGGGCTGCAACTAATAGTTATTTTCATTATTAATTAATCTGCTGATTATTTTTATGATTGATCAAAGAAGTCTAGAAAATGTTAAAAAAAAAAAAAGTGAAAAATGTTTATCACAATTTCCCAGAGCCCAAACTGACATCCTCAAATTGCTTCTTTAGTATCACAAATGACGAAGAAAAGCAGCAAATACTTGCATTTAAAGTGATACTCCACTTTGCGGGATTAACCCACGTAGTATATACTCACCACCCTGTCAATGTCATGGTGGATGAAGATCTTCAATTTCCAAAACAGTCCTGGAGTTTTAGGAGGAACAGGATAGCAGCCTCGTCCAGTACAATGGCAGTGAATGGTGACCATAGATAAAACGTTAAAAATAGCACACTAAACAGCACAAAAATTCTCCATCCTGCTCGTGTGGTGTAATCCAAGTGTCCGCTAGCCGCGACATCGAAAATTAGCCGCAAAAGATGCAATTTACCCCATGTTTTTAGCCGAAATATCAGCCTTAGTCTCTCAACCCTGAGCCGCGTTCACGTGAGCGAGTATGCGCTCGAGTATGAGAGAGAGGGGGATGACACGCAGCAAAAGGCCGGAGGCGGGAGTCGAACCAGCAGCTGCATAAAAGTAATATTCATGAATCGTGTACTTTACCAACTGAGCTAAACGTCCACTGACATCAACTTTGTTCTCGCGTAACCGCCTCAGGCGCGCATACTCGCTCACGTGAACGCGGCTCAGGGTTGAGAGACTAAGGCTGATATTTCGGCTAAAAACATGGGGTAAATTGCATCTTTTGCGGCTAATTTTCAATGTCGCGGCTAGCGGACACTTGGATTACACCACACGAGCAGGATGGAGAATTTTTGTGCTTGTTTAGTGTGCTATTTTTAACGTTTTATCGATGGTCACCATTCACTGCCATTGTACTGGACGAGGCTGCTATCCTGTTCCTCCTAAAACTCCAGGACTGTTTTGGAAATTGAAGATTTTCATCTACCATCACATCGACAGGGTGGTGAGTATATACTACGTGGGTTAATCCCGCAAAGTGGAATATCACTTTAAGAAGGTGGAACCAGCAAATGTCTGACATTTTTCCCTGAAAAATGACTATAAAAAGTAATGGATTAATTGATTATCAAGACAAGCTGGCAACTAATTTTCTTTCAATCGATTAATCGTTTCAGCTCCACTTGCAACCCACAACTGATAACACAAACCTGATGTTGTCAGGAAAAGGTGTTTTGTCAGTCTGTAAGAGGCAGCAACCAAACTGATTCACAAGTGTACTCAACTGGCTTATCTTTCATATAGAGTTTTATAGAGAACATACTTTTATTGCTCTCCCCGGAATAAATCAGGTTCAGCAAGACAAATATTTCACATGAGAACATGGGAAGTGCTCAAAGTTAGTGATTTATTAGTCTTGAAAAAAGTGTGACACACAGCTGGACAATGGGCTTCACAAGAAGAATCAAACTGCCTTTCATTTTATTCACACACACACACACACCTTCTGGCACCCTGAAACTTTCCATGAGTCAGTACAGAGCTCATGAGAGCTCCGTTCACGCTGCACAGCTCGCTCCACAATCCACATCAAGCCGTCCCAGAAGCACAGTTCCCATGCAAAACCTCACTGGGAGAAACGGATGAGCTGGCAAGCAGGGGCTGACCACTAGAGACAACTCTGTTTACGCTCCGTGACAAATCACAGGGTTGATGGTGTAAAGGGAGTGTAGCGGTGAGCTATTACACTCACTACACCACTACGAATTAGAACAAGGCATCCGCTTCCTTTGCCGCTTCTGTCTTTACATTTGGTTTTGAGATTTGGCGTGTCTGGCATGTGAAACTCCCTTCCTCCTTCCTTCTCTTCCTCACACCCAATATCCCTCTATAATAAAGCTGCTGTGCTGCAGGATAAAGTCAATGCCAAGTTAAAGGGAGGGGGAGGAAAAGTACAAATCAACACCATGTTTGCACAGTTTCCACACTCTCCTAGTTAATATTTAATCGCTCAGAATCATAACCTCATGCACATCTCAAGTGCCAAAACGGGACAAGTCTGGCTGAACTGTACTACAAAAGTAGACAGTGGTCCTACACGATCTGAAGACTTAAATGCACACTCTAGCACCATCTTAGCTCCTACCAAAGCTTTGATCGGCCACTCCAGATGCTGACTCTACAGGCTGCCATTATCTGTGGCTGATACAGCACACCACATGTTTCGGGGGAAAACAGGGCTGGTGGACCACTAACTGACTTTGTTGAAACAGGCTGTACAGAGGAATGCAAATAACCTGGTCAATATGCGGGTCTAAGATAAGCCCAGCATCTGATCCCGTGCGATCTGGTGCAAAGTGTTTCCATTCTGCCAGGTCTCTCTAGAGAAAGATGACTCGTGATCCCTCTGCTTCAAGCACCATCAGACAAAGAAGAATATGAATAAGAATATGCTTATGATGCAGTGTTTTCTCAATATAGCTACTGAATAATAAGCAACTATTATCATGAGACAGTGTAAAAGCAGAGTGTCTGGTCTCTGGGTGCCACAGAGTCCCTTTAGTGTCTGCAAACATTTATAACTAATCTCTGAGGGATCTTTAGCCACAGTGGCAGCGCCATTACCATTGCTGTGCCACCCTGGAGGACCATAAAGTGTCTGGTATCAAATTTAGCCTTCAAAAAACATATATACAAGCTTTCACTAGGGATGCACGACATTGAATTTTTGTCCATATCTGATGTGCAGATTCATTAATTTTGGCTGTTTTGCCAACGCCAAAATATACACATTTTTTTCCACCTAATTGCAGAGAGCATTATTTCTCCCTTATAAAGTAATTCACATATTTCTATGCCAACTCTTTACGGGATGGCCCCCTTGCAGAAATACATTGTTTTTGTACACATTTACTCAGCAAAATAAGAAATCTATTGCTGACAGGTTGGTTTCACTGGTTTCTCTTTTTAATTACCAAATTTATTGTAATTATCGGGATGAGGGCTATTAAGATGGCTGATTAATTTGTAGTGTTGAAGCAATGAGATTTGGCTCCTCCTTGCCAACAACAGTGAGCAATCGTTGCTAATAGCAACTTTGCCATCCATTTTGGACTGTTTGAAAAATCTCCACACTGCAGACATACTAATGTTGCATGCTCACGATTGATACATCATCTTAGAAAAGTTCATTTCAGGCCATTACCAATAGGCCTATTTCATTTTAAAGCCTTTATTGGCCGATACAGATGACATGCCATTATTACCGTGCATCAGGACTTGAAATGAACCTTTTTCATTAGTGCCCCACAACTGCAAACCTGTTTATGATTGGTAGGCTATTCAACCATAAAATCTACTTACACACACTTTGAACTAATGTCATAGTGAACACATTTTATTTAAAATAGTCTTAAAACACAGTGTGAGTCCCAGGTGCTATTTTTATTGTCCCCAAAACAACATGACATCTGTAATTCCAAGCACTGTCATCCCTACTTTTCACTTAATAAAAGCACTATTAGGCTGCTTTTTTACCTGCTATGTCTTTCTAGCGCTAAGTATTTGTGTTCTGTCTACTGCTGTCTTATTTTGTGTCAGCTGTGTCATGGTTTGATTGCATTTGTTAGGTGTGCGATTGTTGATGCCTTTGCAGTGTTAACAGTCACTGTCTTGATGGTTAACAATGGGAAAATAAATTCCCTTCAACAGCTGAGACTGACCAAAGAGAAGCA
>JAJHUR010115777.1:0-10525 GCA_027495735.1 Lutjanus campechanus | reverse complement strand
CACACACACACACACACCTTCTGGCACCCTGAAACTTTCCATGAGTCAGTACAGAGCTCATGAGAGCTCCGTTCACGCTGCACAGCTCGCTCCACAATCCACATCAAGCCGTCCCAGAAGCACAGTTCCCATGCAAAACCTCACTGGGAGAAACGGATGAGCTGGCAAGCAGGGGCTGACCACTAGAGACAACTCTGTTTACGCTCCGTGACAAATCACAGGGTTGATGGTGTAAAGGGAGTGTAGCGGTGAGCTATTACACTCACTACACCACTACGAATTAGAACAAGGCATCCGCTTCCTTTGCCGCTTCTGTCTTTACATTTGGTTTTGAGATTTGGCGTGTCTGGCATGTGAAACTCCCTTCCTCCTTCCTTCTCTTCCTCACACCCAATATCCCTCTATAATAAAGCTGCTGTGCTGCAGGATAAAGTCAATGCCAAGTTAAAGGGAGGGGGAGGAAAAGTACAAATCAACACCATGTTTGCACAGTTTCCACACTCTCCTAGTTAATATTTAATCGCTCAGAATCATAACCTCATGCACATCTCAAGTGCCAAAACGGGACAAGTCTGGCTGAACTGTACTACAAAAGTAGACAGTGGTCCTACACGATCTGAAGACTTAAATGCACACTCTAGCACCATCTTAGCTCCTACCAAAGCTTTGATCGGCCACTCCAGATGCTGACTCTACAGGCTGCCATTATCTGTGGCTGATACAGCACACCACATGTTTCGGGGGAAAACAGGGCTGGTGGACCACTAACTGACTTTGTTGAAACAGGCTGTACAGAGGAATGCAAATAACCTGGTCAATATGCGGGTCTAAGATAAGCCCAGCGTCTGATCCCGTGCGATCTGGTGCAAAGTGTTTCCATTCTGCCAGGTCTCTCTAGAGAAAGATGACTCGTGATCCCTCTGCTTCAAGCACCATCAGACAAAGAAGAATATGAATAAGAATATGCTTATGATGCAGTGTTTTCTCAATATAGCTACTGAATAATAAGCAACTATTATCATGAGACAGTGTAAAAGCAGAGTGTCTGGTCTCCGGGTGCCACAGAGTCCCTTTAGTGTCTGCAAACATTTATAACTAATCTCTGAGGGATCTGTAGCCACAGTGGCAGCGCCATTACCATTGCTGTGCCACCCTGGAGGACCATAAAGTGTCTGGTATCAAATTTAGCCTTCAAAAAAACATATATACAAGCTGTCACTAGGGATGCACGACATTGGATTTTTGCCCATATCTGATGTGCAGATTCATTTAATTTTGGCTGTTTTGCCAATGCCAAAATATACACATTTTTCCCACCTAATTGCAGAGAGCATTATTTCTCCCTTATAAAGTAAGTCACATATTTTTATGCCAACTCTTTAACGTGATGGCCCACTTGCAGAAATACAATGTTTTTGTACACATTTACTCAGCAAAATAAGAAAACTACTGCTGACAGGTTGGTTTCACTGGTTTCTCTTTTTAATTACCAAATTTATTGTAATTATCTGGATCTTCCGCACGTGCGTCCATTAAGATATATACGAAGTCTCGCGAGGTCAACGCCATGTTTACATCCTACCGGCTACATGCTACAGCTGATATTTCTGCTAAAAACATGGCGTCTTTTGCGGTTAATTTTTAATGTCACTGCTCGCGGACAATTGGATTACACCACACAAGCAGGATGGAGACATTTTGTGTTTGTTTTGTGTGCTATTTTTAACATTTTATCTGTGGTCACCGATCTCTGCCATTGTACTGGATGAGGCTGCTACTCTGTTTCTCCTAAAACTCCAGGATTGTTTTGTGAACTGAAGATCTTCACCCATCATCACATCGGCATAGTGGCGAGTACATACTGAGTGGGTTATTCTCACAAGGTGGAATTTCGCTTTAAGGTGGCTGATTAATTTGTAGTGTTGAAGCAATGAGATTTGGCTCTTCCTCGCCAACAACAGTGAGCAATTGTTGCTAATAGCAACTTTGCCATCCATTTTGGACTGTTTGAAAAATCTCCACATTGCAGACATACTAATGTTGCATGCTCATGATTGATACATCATCTTAGAAAAGTTCATTTCAGGCCATTACCAATAGGCCTATTTCATTTTAAAGCCTTTATTGGCTGATACAGATGACATGCCATTATTACTGTGCATCAGGACTTGAAATGAACCTTTTTCATTAGTGTCCCACAACTGTCCACAATTCTACTTTCAAATGTCCACACTGAACATCCATTGTCCACTGTTTGTTTTTCCCATTCTACATAATAAATATACTTTAATAGTTTTGTTTCAATATCTCGCGTCACTGCAGTGAAAATGCAAACCTGTTTATGATTGGTAGGCTATTCAACCATAAAATCTACTTACACACACTTTGAACTAATGTCATAGTGAACACATTTTATTTAAAATAGTCTTAAAACACAGTGTGAGTCCCAGGTGCTATTTTTATTGTCCCCAGAACAACATGACATCTGTAATTCCAAGCACTGTCATCCCTACTTTTCACTTAATAAAAGCACTATTAGGCTGCTTTTTTACCTGCTATGTCTTTCTATAGCTAAGTATTCGTGTTCTGTCTACTGCTGTCTTATTTTGTGTCAGCTGTGTCATGGTTTGATTGCATTTGTTAGGTGTGCGATTGTTGATGCTTTTGCAGTGTTAACAGTCACTGTCTTGATGGTTAACAATGGGAAAATAAATTCCCTTCAACAGCTGAGACTGACCAAAGAGAAGCACAGCTTTCTGGTGTCTTTAAGAGCAAATTTGTTACCATTACCTTTACTGGAGGGGAAAAAAAGTTCTTGGAATTAATCATTTAAACCCCAAATGCCAATGTTCTGGCAATAACTGCAGGGAAAGGTCTATAAAAAGAAACCACCATAACAGGAGCAGCGCACACTCGTTTAAACCATCTGTTTTCTACAGCACTGGCATATAACATTTGCACACAAACGTTCATTTCTGAACACTCAATTCACCAGTCAGAGTTAAATTACTGGTCTTATGAGTGACAACTGTTCTTTAAGCACCTGAAGGAAGAGAAGCACACTGATCACAGCAACGACAGCAGCTAAAATCACACAGGGAATCTTTACAGAGATGTAACGCGCAAGAAAAAGTCAGATCAAGCTGTTTAGTCATTTACCGAGGAAGACTTCAAATCAGGTCACATGTGAGAAAATTATTTCTTCGTATCTACAGAGTTTTAAACTATTTTGAAGTGTAATTTGGGAGCAGCTGAGCATATTTGTATCCATTCACAAAAGTCCCTCCCACTTCTTTTCTTCAGCTCGGTGGACAGACCTGTTAAATCATAACTTACACAGAATGGTTGCACAGCTAAGTATATGGTCCAGAACCTAGTTTCCATTTCAGCCAAGCCATGGATTTTCATATTCACACACCACAATTTCACAAAATATACTGCCTCAACAAAAGACAACACTCTCCTTTGTTTCAGTGCTGCATCAATACAGTTGTTAACTCACAGACATAACTATTAACCAAGTCAAGGCTACAGAGATAGTATAGTATTTGGACTACATTTCAGACAGACTCAATATCTCACTGCAGTTTTTCAAAGTCCATTCAGTCTCAACAAAATCAACACCGAGACTGTTCACTAAATGTGTAGTGTGACTATTAATGGATTATATTCTATCAGCTGCTTGTGGGTGAACTTGTTGCTAAAGGAAAAATGGTTGGAATTCCAGAAAAAAAATACCCACCAAACCCCTCATTGTAATTCTTTGAATTCCAGTTTCCTGGCTGCTAAGCCGAGGTTAACATTCACAGACAAAGGTGTGTTAATGCTACAAGCATGACCTTCCCCTTCTCCTTTGTTGCTTCCCTGAATCCAAATCCCATGGACACTGGTTCACTTTAATGCAGTGCTGCCTGGCATTGACAAATACAACCTGTAACCAAATTTTAAGCAATTTTGGATATTAAGAAAAAGTCTAATAAAATAGCTTCAGTCTGGGACCCTTTACTCGATGATGAAACCAGGTGAGCTGCAACAATTAATTGATTTGTTGTCAACTATTAAATTAATTTTGGTAACCGATTAATTGGAGTGAGTATTTTTTTTAAGAAAAAGAAGTCAAGAATTCTCTGATTCCAGCTTTTTAAAGCTATAATATGTAAGGGAAACACTGATCAACATTTTTCAGCACTTTTTGACATTCTATAGACCAAACAATTTATCAATTGATTGAGAAATTAATCAACAGATTAACTGTCAGTGAAAATAATCATTAGTTGCAGCTCTAAGACCAGGGAGTGTCTGGGAATGATAAAGAATGAATGAATGAATGGGTAAAGAAATGGGCTTCGGGCACATGACAGGTGATTTAGGGTGAAAGCTCCGGTCTGTTTCATCTCTGAAAGCAGACAGGACATTCACTCACCGAGGGGCTTGATGACTAATCAGTCTAGAACTAATAATGTGAAGTCTATGCTTGTTTCCATTTCAGTCTGAGTTTCATGCAGCTAACAATGCAGACAGTTCATAAACTCGTCTGCTTCTGACATCATGGTTATATGAATGACAGGCAGTGCCTAATAAGGTGGTGCAGGAGGTAAAAAGAAGCACTGAAATGAATACTGCAGCACCTGGTTATTAACTTTTCTAAAAGGCTACAGGCACATGTCCAACAGAGGTGATCTGTATCTGTCTGAAGTCTTTGGTGTATGGAAACAAAGCATTCCTTTACAAAAGAAAATTCTCTGGCTTGCGTAAAAACAATCGTACCATGCTTTCCAAGTAAATATTAACACCTGCTCAGAGAACATGATAAGCCACAACATGCAGCAATGACGTTAGCCGGTGGTTGCAAAACCCTGTGATGATGTGACTGCAATTTTCACATTAGTTCATGCAAACCAGCCTCCATGCAAATTCTACCCAGGACAAGCTAGACTTTTCTTTTCTCTGACATCTAAAACTGCCCTGTCCATGTCCGCTGCTTATCCAACTTCTGTTTTGCACTCACAACAAGATGACAGTAAAAGGATCTCTCTGTACAGTGCATTGCATAACACAGTGTCTACTTGATTTAGGGCATTAGGAAACAAGCTAGACACAAACAAGGATAATAATAACATTGGACAAAAAAAAATTATGGTTCATTGTGAAGTGTTGAAAGCATCAGAAACAGATAATATTTCCTGTCAAGTTGAACTGATTATATGTTTAAAATATTTTTTTTCACAGAGCAAACCTATTTATAAATGAACTAATCATTACCTTAAGATGGCAGTAATGAGGTCCGTCCACCAAAGCAAGAAACCTGAGAGAACAAGGCGTCAAAGTCCTGGATCTCCAATCCATCAAACTCCTGCGACCAGACTTTTAATATGATGAACGATGAGTGTGCGCTACACAGTTAAAGAGGAGCTGTCTCTGAGACAGACACACCTTTATGACTATTTCAGGTGAACTTACTAGGACCACAAGTCAGACTTTACTGTAAATTTGCATATGGGACACCCAAAATAACCCAGAGTTCGTACGAAAGTTCCTCCTGAGCTACTCTGTCTGGCTTGTGGCCTTTTGTTTTCTAACCAAATCAGGGGCAAAGAAACAGGAACAACACAGCCTATATCTTTGTTCAGCATGCAAATGTTTATCCTAAAGCTACCGGAGCTTCTAGCATCAGAAAACAACTTTCTCTCTCTGCTGAAAAACTGGTAGCACATTACAGAAGCCACACTGAAGCACTTTGGCTTCTCTGAATATTTTGCTGCCAGTGGCAAGCCTGTCATTTGCATCGGTCTTAAACGTTTTCTGAGCACAGAAACCAAACAATAAGAGCAAGAGTGACAGTACCGTGACGAGAACATCCCACTGAAAAATACAAGCCTCTGCCTGCTCTGTTACTAACACACACTAACACAGCCGCTCCTGCTTGATTCACTCTGACTCATTCACTCTGAGATATCAGATCCCGGCAGAAAATGAATCACATCTTAAGTCACCATGTGATATTACGCTATCACCAGCTTGACCATACCTGCAACTGCATGATCAATGACAATAAAACTGTGAAATATCGGTAATTTCAGTGCTCAGTTTCGTCACACTAAAAATCATGTGGGAAGAGACTGTTTCCTGGTTGCCTGGTGGAGTCTTGGCAGGTTCATACTTATACATTACTTCATTCCTCCAAGGACAGAAAGTTTTTTACGAGTGCTGGTAATTTGTGATTTGTGATCTCAGTAATATTTACAACTTCTCTTACAACATACCCTCATCTTCCTCAACAAAAAACATGTTCAAAGCTCATTCTTGCTGTCTTTTCACTTGTTGTTCTTCACTGCAAAGCACAGAGAACTGACCAACATGTTTTTCCAGGGCTGATGCCGATACGGATTATTAGTAATCAAGGAGACTGCTAACTGATAATTGGTACCAATACACATTTACGTTAAAAACTGAACTTCTTTTGTCAAAATTTGGAATAACCATTTTCTGCTACTTTATACTTCTATACCACTTGTACTTTTTACTCCACTAGTCTACATTTATATAATAACTTTTAGTTACTTTGAAGATTCAGATTATCAATACAAAATATAAATCAACTCTTATGAAGAATTACAATGTATCATTATAGATTAAGTTACCCGGCAGTACATAAAGTTGCCTAATCAACAGTGAGATACTACTTTGGGTGGGACATTGAGAGAAACTATGGAGTGTGCTACAGACTGAGGGCGCTTTCACATTAGGTATAATTGCTTTGTACTGTGCCTGAGTATGATTGCCCCCCCTCTCCACCCCCCTGTTGCTCAGCTTTAACATTAGTAATGTTGTCCTGCATCATCACCTACACAACATTTGTTTATATTGTTGTTGCTATGGTGTAGAAAGCCAGCCAAATGCAAGATTTCAATCCACTGGATTCAGTCCACTTCCTCGTTTTGGTACGGTTAGCTTTCACACCTGATGCAAACCACACCCGAGTTCACATAAACTGTACTCGAGATAGGGTTGGGTAGATGGTCTATCGTGATCAGTCAACAGTCATTGACCACTGAGCCCTCTACCATCATAACATTGTGATTTAAAAGCCTTCTGTATTTGAGATAGTGTGTCTCCATAGAGTTGCCACAGAGTTCCATTTCTGACATGTGGTAGAGAAAATAAAAAGAAGTTGTTGTGGCTGTTAATTGCACTACATCCTCATGTTATGTTCATTATTTTCTTTTTAAACACAACTAAGTTATGAATATGTGGTGCCCAGACAAAGACCCAGCACTGTGGACATCCTCATGTGCTAATTTGGTAGCCATCACCCAACCCTGACTTGAGCCAACCTTTTCAAGTGGACCCAGGCATGGATCAACGAATCAACGGGTAAACGAACTGTGCCCGGGTATGTTATGCTGGATTCAATCAAACAAACTGTACTTGGGGGTCAACTATACGGATACGAAAGCTTCTTGAGAGAGGTGGCTGCATCACTGCCAGAGTAGTACATTTTTCAGTTATAGATCATTTACTTTATTAACAACAGATAAAAAAAATCTTTTACAATTCTGATAATTGTAAAAATACTGAATATCGGAGGTGATAATCGTCCAGGTCGATAATTGGTCGGACCCCAGCACAGAGTAACTATTTTTTGGAGATTCCTGCTTGCCATAAAAGCATAAAGCATGTAACAAGGTGAAAAATCTTTGTTCCTAATTGGTTGATTAGTATGTTCACTCACAAGGTAGGACAAAAAAACAACAACGACTTCAAACCGGCTCTTGGGGCAACTGCTAATCTGCTAAGTCTTCCAGAGCCAAGGGCCAAGTGTGTGACCTTGTTTCCCTTGTGGGGATAAAGAGGCAATCATGTTTTGCTGTACTACAACTTAATAAAGCCCTTCCGCCCTTCAAGATCCACTCTGAACTTCCATCTTCAACACCCCTCCACAAACTCTGGCACTCATCTCCTCCCCCCTTGGCTGTTGGGAGACAGGGAGGTAGTCTTGCATTGATCCCCTTGGGAAAAACTCCTCCCCACCTGGCAACGGTGAATGGCCACCCCTCAGGAGGGCAGGAGGCACAAGCATAAAGGGTACCTCCGGGGATTAGGCCCTTGAGTCTTCACAGACCATTATCAAACAGCATGAATCAGAACACTGGAGATTAGACACCGAGACCGATGGCCTGGATTGATTCATTATTCCTTGACAGAAAGAATTTAGGTCACTTCAGGGTTTTTCTGCTTTAAACACTCCTTCATATGTACAAGATAGTTTGATTTACACTTATCTTTGGCCTCAAAAGGAGCTTTTAATGCTGCGTTAATAATTAGCCTGAAGGTTGGCAAATAAACTGCAGCAGACGACAGAGGCTGAGTACACACACACACACACACACAAACTGAACCTGCATTCCTCACTGACAGTCAAGGTCAAAACTTTCGGCTGGGAATTTTTGGGGGAATTCTGGTGTGTAAATATGAAACTAACTGTGTTTTGCAGAGTCAAAGCAAATTTCACTCATTTATTGAGCTTCTCTTAGATTTTTTTTATTCCTAAAATGCTTGTGTAAAAATGCACTCTTGGATTAGACAACCATGATAGTAAAAATGGCTACTATAGCAAGATACTACTTGAAAAATGACATTGAAGAGTGTCATGTTTCAGAGAGGTAGGTTCCTCAAAGTACTAAAAGGACAAAACTCCTCAAAAAGCTCAAATTTAATCCTGTGAACCTCCCCTGTGCTCGACCCCTGGCTTTTAAAGGATCCAGCTGTGCCAGCTAACCTCAGTGCATAGGCATGTGATGATCCACTTAGGAAGCTCCTCCATCAACAAGCCCCCCCCTCCAAGAGCCCTTCAGGCACTCGCAGTGCACAGCAAGCTTCGGATCTACTTAAAACTCACATTTCCTCAGGATATCATCGCACACCATCTGGGCCCTGAGGTGTGAGCACATTGTAAACTTTACCACCAATTTGATAGTCTACAACCAAACTGCCGTCCTGTTAGCGCCTCTCTGCAGTGTCCACAAAGGCTGGTGGTAGAACAGCTGTGTGTGAAGTGTGGAGGGGAGAGGAGACACTTCATTTACTTCACATCAAGCCGTTTATCACATGCAGCGTTATAAAGGGTGTGATGCTGTTTATCCTCTAATTTAGGCCTTTATAACACTTACTGTACACAGCAGTCAAATGAGGAATTTGACAGTTTGCTGCGTCACTGCCTTACTTCTCTTTTGTGTTCACTCGTAGGTTCTAACCAGAACCATTTGCTTCTGAAGAACCCTTTTTGGAAGAGAGAGTTCCTCAAGGACTGTTGAAATCCTATGAAAACTCTTTTGTGAAGGATTCTCTGTACCATAATATAAAGGGAAAGGGTTCTTGGTCAAACCTGCTGGGTGGGTTCTAGACAAAATCCTTGGAATATAAAAGAGTTCTTGGCAGAACCCCCTGACTGGGTTCTTTATAGCATCCGTGGAAGAGAAAAGGGTAGAACCCTTGAATGGGTTCTTGATTTCATCCTTAAAACCCCCAGACAGGGTTCAGGGTAGAACCATTACACCATAGAAAGGTTCTCTGTAGAACCTCTCATAGGAGGCTCCCAGTGAAAGCTTTGGGTTTGGGTTCTAGGTAGTACTCTCTGAAAAGGTTCCAAGTGGAACCTGTATAAAAGGTTCTATCAGGAACCAAAAAGGGTTCCTCCATTGGGATAACCCAAAGACCCCTTTATGATTCTAGTTAACACCTTTATTTCTAAGAGTGTACTTGCCTAAACACAGACCGGATGTTTTGTCATGCTAAAACAAATTACAATAAACAGCATTAATTACATAGGCTAAATCATCTTTTACAACAACATATAATTAACATTACTAAACCATCATTGTGTTTACCATCATGTCTTCCGTCTCACTAAAATATTCTAATGCATTCCATGCCTGATTACAACACGCCAAGTGAATGTTAAGTGTTATGGAGGAAGCTGATAAAGAGTTTTATTGATTCAAATGAGTTTCTAAGAGGCCATCTAACAGGAACAACCGAAGCAGGGAGCCTGTAACTAATGTGTGTAATCCAGCGGAAGAGCTCTATAGGAGGAATGCCATTGTAAGAGGCTGTAAAATCATTTACATTGAAATAAATTCTTTTGTGAGAAGTACGGGACCAACCCTGAGCCAAACAATGAAATAAAATACAGTGAATGTGGAATTCTATGCAATAATAGCTAGCCTAGGCCTATGTTATGTAATGATTTACATAAACTTATGCAACACAACTAAGATGTTGTGGACATGTAGGATAAAGGGTCATCGGGAGTTTCAGTGAGTGTCAGTGCATGACAAACCTCACTTCACCTGAGGCTGCCTGTGATTAACGTTTCAGATGATTAAGCAGAGAAAAAGCTCTAGTCTAGGAGCTCTATTGACAAGCCCACTCAGAGACGCAGCCATCCCTGCCATCATATATCTACATCCACAACCCTATGCCCACTGGTCTGGAAAAGCTGCAGTGAATGGAGATGATCCATTCG
>JAJHUR010115776.1:0-12298 GCA_027495735.1 Lutjanus campechanus | reverse complement strand
GGCATAAGCGCATGGCTCAACACAGGAGAGCCACCTCCTCAGGTCAGGACTCAGCAGTCCATCTACACTTGAAGGATAAAGGACACTCTTTTGAAGACCACAATGTCCGGATTTTGGCCAGGGAAGACAGATGGTTTGAGAGAGGAGTAAAAGAAGCCATTTTTGTTAACCTGGAAAGGCCATCTCTCAACAGAGGAGGTGGTCTAAGACATAATTTATCTGCTACATACAATGCAGTTTTAAAAATACTCCCCAGACAGTTTCATACCCACCTGAAATCATGTGACTCCAACAAGTCACATGGTGGCAGTGCCCTTAATGACCCTCATTCACACCTCCCCCCCAGGTGAAACTCAAGGTCCACACAATGGAAGGGGGGCAATTGAGACACATGCCCCCTCTAGGTGTTAACGACCACACAGTGGTTTAATACCTGAACTCCCAAGCCAGTCAGTCAGAACTGAAGAAGCCTCTTGGATGAGAGGCGAAACGTCTTCAAGAACTCTATGAAGTCCAGTTGCCTACAACAAACCTTGCTACGGATACCATGACCTGGATGACTGAGAACCTACACAGACAGTTTATGTTTAAAACTTTAGTGTCTCTGTAAATGCTGACTGCTCACCAGGACAGATATGTGTGTTAAAGTTACCTTGTGCACAAACAGAGTGGAGAGGGGAAAGCAGAGAGACAGGAGGGACAAAACAGAAAGAACCAGGTTTTCTGGTGAGTCCACATACACACGGTAAACTGTTGCATGCATGCATGAAGTGTGTGCATCTACAGGTGCTCAGCTGACAGAAGGGTTTTAGGACAGAAAGCCTCCTGCCCAAGACGTTGGTGTCTCATGTCCTGGAGGCTTTCTGCCAACTGCAGCCTCAATGTTTTATTCATTTGCAACATAATCTACAGCTGCGCCTAAAACACAATGAATTTCTTTATGGTATATCATTAAAATATTTTAAGTAGGCGTGAGCCAGTAGATAATGAAAATGAAACTATGGCTTACTGGAAAAAAACAGTGTCTTACAAAAAAATCATTGCCTCAATGCTTGTGTGAATGAAGGCTCTTAAAAGAACAATGAGCTGTTTTAAATGGTATGACAGATGAAGGAGTTTCTGATTATCAGTAATCCAGGTCTTGGTATTTGGGAGGAGTTGTTGTAGTTGTAGGCAACTCCTTCTGAAGATGGAATGGTGCAGTTGCGTGACAACAGACTTCTCTCGCTCACTGACTTGCCTTATTGAGCCAATTAACTGTCAGACAGATATAACATGGGATGTATTGGCAGTACCAGAGTTTTTTACCAAATGCAATGCCAACAGTTATTCCCTCTGTAATGCATAATATCATAGCCCACTAAAGATTTGATGATAAAGCCTCCTTCTCTCGTCATTGTTTAGTCACAGGACACAGAATGAATTATTTACTTTACTTTTAAATTCCACATTGAAAATGATTGGCAGCCATGACAGCCACCATCCAATGTTTCATCATTTATTTTATCCTCAACAGTGACACTTGGCACAGAGATTAAGATGAGATGTGCAACAAAAACAAAGAAATGCCAGAGCGAATGATGGAATGACAGGTAAGTAAGGTGTGAGTTTCAGGCTCGCAAACTTCTCCAGAGATCTCCAGAGAGATGAGAGATGTTTTGGTTAACCAAAAATAGCTGTTTAATTTCTCTCACCAAATTAAACAGACTACCTCTGTAAAACATCTCATCTTGTCATCAGCTTCATTCAGAATCAAAAGAAACAAAATCAGGCTCACCAAAAACATTTTGACTCGTGTTTTCAATGTGTCAACAATCACCAACTCTGGCTTGATTTGTGGCATGAAGCCGTGTGTAGAGCACGGCACCATCAGCACCTGAGGGAGAGAAGCTCGGCTGGTCTGCTGACACACACTACTTTCTTAATACTTTCTCTGTCTCAGTGAAAAACACTCATGTTAGCTCATAATGAAATTAGGTGTATTACAGGGAACACTGCACTAAAAAAAAAAAAAAAAAAATTAAAAAAAAGTTGATTTTGATTTCAATTTGGGAATAGCCCTAGTTTAATTTAAGATTAAATGAAGTGTAACAAGTGACATAATTAAGTGACAGTCCATTGACGAAGATATTATAATGGAGTATACATTCTTCTCTTTACTGTATGTGAAGTCATCTTTGATCTCCCCAGAATGACAAACAGAATCAAATAGATTTCATCATTTTGTCTACACTGGTTTTTAAAATGTATTCCACTACAGATTACTGAATACATGCCCTGAAGTGTAATTTGTGAGGTATTCCATTAGATCACTTTAATTAAGAAATGTATCCTAAGTATTTTAATATACGTCAAAAACATCTTGCTGAGGCCATCTGTCTGGGTCACTCTGAATGTAGTTATTAACACTTATTATTGGCAATGAACTCGCTGGAGAGATCGCCATACTGTCAAATTAGATGTGGAATGTTTTGATGAAGGAAGTAGCTTGGTTGGCAGTAAGCAGAACTAGCACACACTGTAATGTTGCAATCGTGTTAACTATCTGTGCGGGTAAAATGTTCGTTTTATTTCATGCCAAAAATGCATTCCTGACAGTGTTCTGGCTGTGTCTCTTCTCACATGGTGACAGATACACAATGTACGCAAATTGTTGTACTTACAAATACTTACAAGTACTTCCTTCAAGTAATCCATGTTTAAAGACAGTGACTGTGTCCAGAATACCACCAGTTTAACTATAAATGTGACAGAATACAGTTACAGTGTTTCACTTGTTAATAAACACTTAAACGTCCCATGGTTGATGGTGTGGTCCTTGCTAGTGAAATGTATGTATGAACTCTGTGGTGACTGAGTTTGCCTTGCTACAGAAGAACAACATTACAGGATTTAAATGATGCACTGATTCTGACTGACGTACTGACAGTGATCACAAAACTGAGCAATCAAACTTGCTGCTTTTGGAGTACTTTACTTAACCAGTCTTGAAATATGTCTGTACCAACATGGCTGAGGTACTTTTCCCTTCTGCACCTTGGACCCCCTCTCATTGGACCTCATGCAGGAACCACTCAGATTTAAGGTGTGTGTACTAGTGATTTAGAACATATTCTGAATTTTCTTTCTGATACGAAAATTTATGAGCAGTCCAGTCCTGTTTCAGAAGTCATGTGCAGTCAGTCTGCTGTTGTCAAAGTAATTCAGTAATGACTGTATATTTCATTAATCTGAAGACATTTTGAGTTTGAAAAATAAATCACACTTATCCCGTCCTCTATATTTGTTATGTGGATAACTTCCCCCTGATCCTCTACTACCACTGCAGTCATCTTTCGCCCCCTTTTTTTCTCTGAAGCCATTTTCGTATTGAGACATGTCCTTATATCAGTGACAGTCCAACCCTCAAGTAACATGGCATTAACAGCACTCAGTTTTTTAGTTCTCTAAATTTTACCATTTATCACCTTTATCATAGAGGGAAGCAGATCTTTGGAAATGCTAATAGAGCACTCAGAGATTATGTTTTCAAACTTACTAACATCTTCATGGGTGTGTGTACTGTATTTTCCAAGTCCCTGTTGTTTTGTTTCGGGTTTTGTTTCTGTTACAAGGTTAAGAATTGTTCGCCTACTTGATTGATTTGAAAAATATGAACAGCAACAGGACAGCGACAAAGTTAAAAACAGACAAATATGAGGAACTGTTCCAAAATATATTCCCCAACAACCTGAAGTATGTGACATGCCGAAGTGTTTTTCAGCATTCAGTTCTCTGTCTCCCTGAAGTGTGACACGCTAGGTTTGCAAGTCATTTTACTTGTTTAATCTTTCAGAGTTAAACATTTCAGTCTTTCTATTTTTGAGTTACCTAGATGAAGTTTTTATTATTAGAAATGTAACTGTCACAGTTCTACCTTAACAAAAACAATTAAATCCCTGCTGAAAATATTTGAAGTGGACATGTGTCACATGACCCAGTGAAAATAAAACTGTGGCTTCCTGGAAAAACTAATCATAAAATACTCACATAAATAAGGTCACTTAAAAGAACAGTGTGACAGTTGTCTGAATGTTTTGGCAGATGAAGGAATGGTGAAGTAGCTGTCTAGCTGATTTATAGCTACAGATAACTCTGATGCCATTTTTCATGAGTACTTCCTGATATATAGGGCAGGGAGTGTAGCCTTATATGGTATCATTGGGGTATTAATTATTCTAATTTGCAGGCCTCAAGTGTTTGCTGATTCTCATGTAGCATGTTCGTACGAGCCCTACATACCCAAAAAAGTAAGAGAAATTGAAGATAAGGATACTCTTGCATGAGACCCAATATTCTTGCTCCAAAGTGTACAACGTTTATCAAACATGTGACACCTTAATTGAGAACAGTTAATGTGGCCAGAGATGGTAGACTCTGTACTACAGCACCAGTATGAACACACAGACTGTAAGTGTCTTAATCACTCAGGTCATGTTGGACACCCAAACAGACACTGATTTCTCAGTTCTGGACTACGTTATCAGTGTCACTGACCTTAAACAGAGTGCAATGTGAGAAAATCAGAAGCCAAAGGATTTTTCTCACATACCTTTTGTGTTATCTAGATTGTTCTGAGTTTATTTGCTGTCATGTTTTGAGATATCCATCTCTAAGATCTCTGCCTCCACTCCAGTACAATGCGGGCGAATGGAATCTGTTTTGTGGTGCCCAAACATCAAAAAGTAAATTTAAAAACTTTCCAGAGACAATGTCCCCACTTAATAGTAACAAATGCTTTGTATGTATTTTATTATTATTTTATTAAATGTATTTAATGCTTTTAGTTAACAGTTTCAGTCAACCTAATTTCTTTTGAAACCATGAAGACCATCAATCTCAGGACCACCATCTTTCCCTAATCGAACAAGTTTAGATTAGTTTTTAGGTCTCTAAAATTGCAGGAAGCAGATCTTTGGAAAATTCTAATACAGCACTCAGAGATGATGTTTTGGAACTTACTAACAACTTATCATTGTGAGTACTTTCTTTTCCGAGTCCCTGTTGTTATGTTTCAGTTTTGTTTGTTATAAGGTTAAGAATTGTTCACCTGCTTGATTGATTTGAAAAAATATGAACAGCAACAGTACAGTTACAAATTAAAACAGACAAATTTCATAATCACATGCTACAGTACATGTACATACAATCTGACCTTAAGACAAATTGTTAAAGAAAAAATAGGCAACTGCCAAGTTTTTCCAGCATTCAGTTCTCTGTTTCCCTGATACGAAAGAAGTGTGACATGCCAGGTTGACAAGTTATCTTACTTGATTAATCTTTCAGAGTTTAACATTTTCCATTTCTTTCTATGTTTGAAGCTACCTAGCTGAAGTTTTTGTTATTAGAAACTTGCTACGGCTGCACCTTAACAAAAATAATTAAATACCTGCTGGTAAATCTTGAAAAGTAGGCTTGTGTCATTTGACAAAGAGAAAATTAATCTGTGTCTTAGTGGGAAAACAAATTATGCATGTAATGGAAAATGCTCACAAGGTCACTTAAAAAAAACAGTGTGACAGCTGTCAGGCAGATGAGGGAGTGGTGCGACAACAAACTACTGTGGAGGCTCACTGCTAGGCAGAATTACAGAAAATCAGATGTACTGGCAGTACCAGTTTTTTCCCCCTTTGGTCTATTGCACCGCTACCAATTAATTCTTTTGGCAAACCTGTAAAGCAGTAACATATTAATAATATGGTTAATTCACAAATTTACAACACACATTTAGTTAACTCTTCATCTAACATTTATGTGTTGCATACATGTTGAAAATAAATGACAAACAGATTCATGTTGGAGATTTCTGCAAGAGAACAACCAAACCAACTGTACATAAATTGTTGCACTTTAAAAAAAATCTGTTCATGGGAAACAGATATACTGCCTCATGTGAATTTTAGAGCAAATGAGCCAAAAATATAGTAAACCCTTCAAATAATCTATTTTTCAAGATAGTAACTATGTATATTCAGAATACCAATTTAAACTGTAATGGAATACAGTTACTCATATGTTGTAAAATATAATACTGTTACTTACATTCCCTTACTCCCTAACCCTGTCTGCAAGAGAGGAACCAAATTATGAATCATAATCTGGATATCATCTACAAGAATAGAGACGTTAAGAAAAGATTTTAAAAAAACCCAAAACATGTACATTTACATCAAATGTACATCTAATCAGCGATGGTGACCAAATATCCAGGTGAGAACATTACAGTGTCACACTACGTCACTCTGAACTCTGTTGTTGCTCTCTCTCCTTCTTCTGGTTGTGTTTGTGTGTGAAAGTGCATTCAGTTTATCGTTGATCACTCTGTTGTTATCTTAAGATTTTAACTAGTGCCACTTTATCTAATCACTGTCAGAATTGTTCTCAAACCTTGCACTGACTTAAGTGTTTGTAACAGTAACTTCCATTACACACTTGCAACACCACTGGTTGCTAGCAGCCCGCAGCAAACACAGAACCCTTTACTATGTACGATAGAAAAAGGTTCATCTTTATCCATTTTAATGTGTAGGCAGGACTGGGATTCTGTATAAAAGTTCCTAGGTAACAAATAAGAATCATACTCGATGTATAGAAATGCTTTATTTATACTTTTAACCTTTTTATAGGCACCTTTTATGTTGTAGAGATTAAGTGACTAGAATCACCACAGACTAAGGATGCAACCTACGAGCATCATACAAAGTGAAAACAAAAAAGGGCAAGTGACTTCAGCTTTAGTGTGCTGTACAGTCCTGTCCCCTGCTGTTGTAAAGCAAAATTACTCCTGCTTCTCACCTGACCACAAATACAAAACACAACTCCCAGGACAAGCAAGTTAATCTAAAATTAATTTTGGACTATTTTATGGAGAAAAAATGTTAAATTTGTATTCTGCTTGTTCAGCTAGTGTTTGATCATTTGAAGATACTGTCTTCCTTTTGTTGGGGTGCTCAGCAGCTCCACACTCTTGCAAACAGGTAGCAACACATAATGTTTTGTTTTCCAGCCAAAAGCCACCTGCCAAAATGGCTTTTAAGAGTGTTACCCACCACTGCTGAAATCTACCTACATTTGGCCAGTGGGTGGGTGCTCATGTCAAGCTTTGCTCACAGGTGTATGAAGTGACCTGTATATTAAGTGTCCGTAGCAAAAACAACAAACTTAACAGTTTCTAAAGAGATGCAACAGATCCTCTCTCCTCTCCCACATATAGCCTATGCTTTACTCTCATCTGTTAATTAAGCATGCACATGCATCTGATGCACAGAATAACATAACATTAATTTATAAAGAGATGAGATGAAGTCCTCTCCTCTCAAATCTTATTCCAGCAGTGGCAGTTCAATTTCAATAACAGTGTACAACCACTTTTAGATACATATAAGGCAAACACTGCTATTACATCTTCAGACATCTCTCATGTCGTGACAAAAAAGAGGGATAAACACCTTCACCATACTCTGGCCTGTACCTTTCTATTTCCTATATGTACACTGCCCAGCCAAAAAAAAGTAACCTACACTAATATTTCGTTGGACCGCCTTTAGCTGTGATTACAGCACACATTCAACATGGCATTGTTTTGATAAGTTTATGCAATGTCACAAATTTATTTCTGTCAAATTTATTAGCAATTTTCATCAAGTGTATTTTTTTTAAATTAATTAACAGTTCCAAAAACCTGATTTTTTTTTTTAACCAAGGTGATCATTCCCTAACTTTAATTATGACCATGATCTTTCCCTAAGCGTAATCACAAAGTTTTTGTTTTCTAAACTTAACCATACTTTAACCATGGGGGGAAGCAGACCATTGGGCAATGTTAACAGAGTGCTTTTGGAACGTCCTAACTAATGGCTTGTTACTCCCAAACAGACATGTACATGGACAACCGTGAACACCATGGGTGCCTGTTATTTCTGTTATTACTTTCTGAAGTCTATTTAGAGAACACGTTCCACATATGAACAGTACTGGTGTCTGTAGTGGCCACATGGATCAGTTCGCACAATCACAACAAATTGGAGGTACATATATGTTCACACAAAGCCCACACATCCACCCTCTGATGATGAAATCGAGATCACATGGACCCTAGTGGACACCACACACTTGTGGGCACTGAAAGTATAATACTGGCTTAGCAGCTTCTTTACAGGTGTGACTACAGTACATTCCGTTTCGAGTCCCTGTTGTTTTGCTTCTGTTTTGTTTCTATTAAGAGGTTAACAATTATTCACTTACTTGGAGATACAAACATCAATAGTTACACTGGGTGTGTCAAAAATGTATTAACTGCATACTGTCCGTAACGCTGTTCTCTTGTAACTACCTTCATCGACAACATAATCCTTCAATCTAAAATTAATTTTGGACTATTTTATGGAGAAAAAATGTTAAATTAACCACTCTCTGCTGCTAACTGTAGCTGCCATTAGCTAGTTAGCTCTGCCCGGGTGGGACTAGAAGTTCAGAGCACCAGTGGAGTGTTGGCATTAACACCCCTTACACAGAGCTCAGGTTTACGAGCCTGGACAGTGGAGACCCAGCAGGGAATTCTGGTGGGGAGTAGTACCAGAAAAGGCACCAGAGACTGGTGAATGGTGGGCACAGACTCAGAACTAGGCTTAGTCGCTGCTATGTACATTAAGCAGAGACAAAAAGACTTAACAGTTGACAGAGGAAGCTAAAGAGAAAAGGAGAGAGTTACTGGACAAAAGTAAATCTCATAAATCCTTTTTCCTTTTCCTATCATATATTTAGTTGTCACTATCAGAATAAAGAATAAAGGCATTATCTCACCTTTCTTGCACACTGTTTTTCATTGAAAGATCATTATTGTATGTGGCAGTTAATGTAACTGTAATATGTGAATGAGACAATGTTAGAAGAATTCTACCAAAACCTTTTGGAGGAATCAGCCAACAAACTTCAGAAACTGACCTCATGTTCAGATTATGGACATCTTGCATCTTTTTAACAGTAATTACACTGCAACACCACTGGTTCCTGGCAGCTTGCAGCAACCAAAGAACAGTGTACAGTAGAAAAATGCGTATCTGTTTCCACTTTAATGTGTGAGCAGGACTGGGATTCTGTACAAAAGTTCTATGAAACAAATGACTCCATGTCCCAAAATACTTTATTACTGCTTTTAACCTTCATTTTACAATTACTTCTTATGTTACAGATATTAATGATAAGAATCACTACAAAGAAACAAAGGATACAAGGATATACACATCATACACAGAGAATACAAAAAAGGGAAGTGACTTCATTTTTAGTATGCTGCTCATTGCTTCCCTCTGCTGTTATAAAGAAAAATGACTTGTACTTTTCACCAGACCACAAACCAAACTTCCAGGAGGAGACATCTCAAAAAGACATATAATCAAAATCAAACATGCTGAGTGATTTGCAGAGGATTCCTATTTCACACATAAACAACATCATTTATCATTTTCATCTTCATTATTAATGATTATCACTAATGAAATATTGATTTAATGCTCATGAAAATGACTGCAAAAGCATGTTACTAAAGCCCATTACAAAATACAAAAAGATAAGCAGGAAGCTTTATGAAAACAGAACCAAATGTGTATTTGATCTTATTCTGCCCTCTAATGTTGTAAAGAAAAACTACCACCACTTTAGACAAGACCTCTCAGAGAGGAACAAAAATCAAGAGCAATTAACAAAATGTATTTCTAAAACATATATAACTTTTCAGGCCTTCACCATCATAAAAAAAACACTTTCCACTTCTTATTGGAGAGAGAAAGAGAAACAAATTAAGCTACTTCTGAATGATTCATATTTTGCGGTATATGGTATATTTGTTGACTGTTTTTGCATCTCTAGGTCAGAGTTTTGACAGTCAGCAAACTGATTAGCAGGAGGGTCACCACAGAGGTCAACTGGCTTGAAGCGCTGCTCGTTTCCATCATTTTGGCTGCAAGAGAACAACCAAATTGTAAGTGGAAACCTGTTTGCATAAAATGCTTTGACCGAGTCATCAACAAGAGTACAGAAGTTATGAAAAAATAAGAGAGCTTTACCTGTGATATCTCTCTTCAGGATTAGTGGTCCTAGTGAGATGCCTGTAGTGTCATGGTAGGATACGTCTCTCGCAACTCGCCTGTAGTGACCTGGGTAACATTGCTGCAGGGAAAAAAATACATTACAGGCTTCTGTTGTAGGGATGAGCAACATATCAATATTATATCAATGTCATGGTATGAGACTATATATTGTCTTAGATTTTGGATATCAACATAATGTGAGCAGTTGTCTTTTCCAGTTTTTAAAGCCTCTGTAAACCCAAAACCACAAGTCTCCTAATCATGTCATTTAGGATTGCATGTTTACTATTTCAAGCCAATTTTCAGTGGCTTTAAAGGCTGCATTGATGTTAATATTGTTAATATTTTGTGAAACCACCCCTAGTCCTCCCAACAATATTGTTGCAATATCAAGGTATTTAGTCACAAATATTGAACTATATATCATATACTGCAGTATAGCCTAAAAATACCACGTTATTATTAATTATTATTAAGTCATATTGCTCAGTCCTACTCTGCTGATGCATCTGTTAATAATCTATCTAATCTTACTAAAAAACACAGACAAACAAAGTTGTACATACAGCGGAGCAGTTGTTGTGGCTCAGAATACACAGGTGGACCTGGCAGTGCAGGTAGATGGATGAGAAGTTGTTGAAGGTGAACATCCTGAAGGAGAATCGGGCTACAGTGGAGATGCCGTTCTGACTCAGCTCTACTGTACCATCTGCTGGATTTGGACACCTGGAAACAGGTGAAATTTGAAGAAGTTACAGTGTTATCAGGTGGACTGTAAAGTGACAGGGTTAGGTTGTAAAAGAGAGAATTGATTAAGCAATTGAAGAGAGGCACTTCTCGGGCAAGAACAAGAAATCAGCATGCATAGACAAGGTCAAGTTTCATTGGCTCCATTACTCTGCATTAATGAGATCCCAGCGGACAGGGTAGGTGGGGGTGTTGACTGGCGTGGCCCAGCAAGAGTCCAGAACAGTGGACATCTGCCGTGCATCGACTCCCTCTGCTCGCACTTCCACATACAGCCTCTGGTCAATTTCAATTTCTATGTTCCTGTTACTGGTCAGAGGATAGCGGTAGCCAGCATCCTGGTAGGGGATCATCCTCACATTATACTGTCCACGTCCAGATGGAAGCTTCTTCATCACGATGCTATGAAAAGACAACATATAATGTGATTGAACTTGAGAGGGAACAATTCAGCAACACACTGATAGATTATTGGTAACTTCAAACCTCTCAAGAGTTACTTATTAACATTTAACATTTATGCAGTGAATACAATTTGTATAAAATGTGCTCGACAAATCTTCACTGGCAATATTTCACACATCCGTATATCACCTACAGAAAAAGGACAGACTCCTCTGAGTTTCTCTTTGTATTGCTGGTTTAAATAGTATGGATTTAAATGGATTTATTAGTGAAGGTGTAGAATGTACATGTTATACAAAATTTCGGACCTGTTTTCAATCTTTGTCATTTTCGTAACCACTGTCATCATAGTGCACCAACAGAATCAGAAAGTACTCAAAAATATGTAGCACCATTTAATGTACTGTAACTGGAATACATACATATTGAAACCATATGAACATGCCATTACTTACAAGGTGATGTATCACTATGGACAGAGGTTGACTATAAAAAGGACTGCAGTAATTTTTACTTAGTTGGCAACACCTAAGTCAAGAAAGCAATAAAATAAAACATGTAGATGAGATGGTATTGTCACCTCTCTACAGGGTTGATGCCCACAGCCATAGACAGGGCCTGGGTCAGAGGATATTCACAGCAGAACTGCAGATGTATGTTCCTCTGGCGGCTGATTAGACCTTGATGGGGGTCCACGTCACCCTGGATTGTGTTCTCATAGATGAAATGGGTTCCATTGCTCTTAAAATGGAATTGACAAAATGGTATGAATTGATTATATTTGTAACAAGTTGCAGATTCACATCTAAAATCTTAGTCATTCTGTGTTGATAGTCTATGGACTGTACCCTGAGAACTGTCTCACACAGCTCCTCATCATTGTTAAAGTGGAAGACCAGTCGTCCGTCCTGGAGAGTCCCATTGCAAGACTCTTCCCGGAGATGGAGTGAGCTTGAGTGGAAGCCAGCTTCAAACAGCTGGCAGCGGGACACTGACATGGTGCCTGAACTACTGACACA
>JAJHUR010115775.1:0-31301 GCA_027495735.1 Lutjanus campechanus | reverse complement strand
CTCTGGCAGCACAACCTGTTTGGACGAGTCTGAGAGAAAAGGAAAATGTGTGCTGCCGTGTAGAATAAAAGTAGTTGTTTTTTTTTCATATTTCTTAAAAGAGGTTGGTAATTTTATGGACACACATACACACACACACACACACACACACACACATATTTGACAGCTGAAGTTGTGTCACTGATGAGAAGATAATGTGATAACGTGTAGTCATAGTGTGTAAGAATGTGATATTATAAATACTGCTGTGCATGATTTGTGTGTGTGTGTGTGTGTGTGTGTGTAGGTGTGTGTGTGTGTGTGTGTGTGTGTGTGTGTGTGTCCTCCAGCAGCAGCCATATGGAGGAGAAACTATACACAGAGACAAACACACTGGCTTCTATGCATCTCTCCGTCTCTCATCCCTCCATCCTTCATTAGCGTTTGCTTTAGGTCTCCTCTCGTCTGCATTCCTCCTTCCTGGTTCACTTTCACACAGTATAAAACTCTCATTACTGATTCCAGTTTTCACTATGATTCAATTTGCCATAATTACTGTGGCTGCGGCTAATAAAAAAGGGAAGAGAGGGAACGGCTAGAAATCGGTGCGAAGGTCAACTGGCAGTTAGCGGCGTTCATTTTCATCTCAGTGTATTCATCTGGGGCGGCTAATGGCCCAATTTTCTCCCCCTCGCTCCTCAATAAATATTGCTGGAATTACAGGTTAAATAGCTAAATTAAATCACAGCTATTACAGATGAGGGAGGGAGGAGGAGAGACAGAGAGAGGAGGAGAGACACAGTCAAATCTGTACAATTACACAGATCGCCGCAAAGTGTGCGATTAATGTAGCAAGTGTTGGAGGAGTGCGTCACATTATTACATACATCATTTTTCTGTGTGGCCGGCGGCCGACGAGAAGACAAACACAGAGAGAGCGGACTGTGAAAAGTTAAAGTGACTCATCTTTAATCTTCACCTCCTCTCGCGCACACGATTTTACATTCAATTTACTCTTTCACTCCTCTTCACATTTGTTTCCTCTTAAACTGACGTTCTTCTTGTAACAGTTTACTACAAGCTTCATTGTTTTTTTAATCATACAAACTATAAACTGAATTTCTTCCCGTGGAACGTGATTATACTGATGTGTGATGTAGTAAAACCTCTGGATAGATTAAACTGACAAGACTTTTTCCAGTTGAAAAACATGAAAGCAGAGTTAAAAACTTGGACAGAAGTTAAGGTTGAGATATTATGATATCTATGATAAAACAGACATAATTCAAGGTTAATTTACCCGTTTTTTCTCCTGGGCTTTTGACCAGTAAGCTCCAGGAAGTGCGGGAAAAACTGATGTTTTGACTGATTTTGCAGTATTAGAGGGAATCATAACTTTTGCATCATTATTCTCATTTTCATTGAAAAACCTATTATTAAAGATTATGGTGTGATTATTGCAACAATCTGTGACAAACATGTCTGCATGTATGAGACATCTCTGCAGCACCACAATATTTAATTTTTATTTAATGCTTCTTCAAAACACACGTTTGCCTTTGACAAGTGATGAAAATTGCAGTAGGCAATATTGTGACTTTGATAAAAATTTGAATGAAGTGTTCAGCCCCGGATCAACACAGAGGCAATACTGGCTACACTTATACATGTTGAGGGATTTCCTTCAAAATGCAAAGATTTTCCTCAAAAAAACCCCCTCATAAGTCAACCAGTGCACGAGGGCGAGGTGACACAGTACATTTTTATCAGCATATGTATAAAAAATCTAAAATGATCAAATACAAAAAAAACAGTGAAGTGTGAGCAACTGTGTTCGATGAGACCAAAGCTGGACTAGTGGGTAAGTGAACTCCAGTCTCACTGCTATATGATCATTTCATAGAAGACTTGTATGGAAATACAGGCACTATATCATGACAAGATGAAACAGCTGTACAAAGAGGAAATGAGTGGTTAACAGAGCAGGTTAAACCAGTGCTGCATCACACTGATCTCTACATGTGTGAGACAAAAACTAGAACAATCGTGTTGTTGGTTTTTAATTACTGGCTCCAAATCTTCAAATTGGACAATAGGAATCTGTACACCAATAATAACAAAGATCATATCACCATCATGATATGAGTTTGCTGAAAGCCAGTAAATGATAACAGTGAAGTATCATCCAACCCTGTGGTGCACAGCCACTCTGACAACAAAACACAAGCAAAGTAACTATTCACAACTCTCTATTCTCAGCGTTTGTGTAGGTCCAGCTGTCACATACTGCACAGCAGGGCTGCGACAATCGATTGTTTTCATTGTTGATTGATCCATCAATTATCTTCTCAATTAAATAATCCTTTCACAATCCTGTCACTTGAAAAATAGCAACATATGTGTCTGGACCTATTCAAGTCTTTCCTTTAACAAATATTTTCATTATAAATGAATCTGTCAGTCATTTTCTAGATTAATTGATTAGTTATTTGGTCCATAAAATGTGGGAGAAAGGGTAAAAATGTTAATCAGTGTTTCCCAAAGCACAAGACAACATCAGAAACCAGAGAATTTAATCAATTTTTAGAATAGTTGGGGATTCATTTAATAAGCTAATAATAATCAATTATTCGATTAATCATTGCAGCTCTGTTGTACAGTGTCTCTGTTACTGTTAACTTCAGACTACCACATATAGAACTGATCATTGCAAACAACACAGTACAGGGGCCCCCAACCTTTGAGGCGGTGCAAGATCAATCTGAGGGGTCTCAAGATGATTAATAAGATATGAGAAAAGAAAAAAACAGATCTCTGCTGAACAAAATGATGTTTTTCTAACTTTTCTAAAATCCTTGCTTTTAGTCGCAAAATTGTGGAGACTTTAACCTCCTCAGGACTCACAGTGAATCAAAACATTATCAAAATCACTAAATGGCCCAGTGCAATGTCCCAATCACAGGAGCTGCTTTTTTCCCAGTGAAAAAATTTTTTTTTAGTAACTTAAAAATAATTCAGATAAAACAATCTGAGATTAAAGATGAATCTTAAAGCACTGCTTGTCTTTAAAGGCTCACAACAGACACACAGAGGCGTCCAGTTTGACTTGAGACAATAACCTTTTCTTCTCTCCCAGTCAAACAGAACGACCACAGGTTTAATCCTCAGTCATCTAGCTTTCCTGTTCTCCCTCTCACTTGTCTGTGTGTGTGTCGTTTCATCCCTCTGGTTAGTGTAGTACTGTCCTCTCCTCCTCCGGTGTCCCTCCACCTTGATCTCTCAATCAAGCAGGCTTATGAACACCACGGTGTACAGTAGCCCCCGCTCCCTCCGTCCAATCAAAAGTGGATTAGAGACCAGAGCTGGTTTGCATACAGCAGGTCCTGATGTAAGGGGGCCAAAGTCAGCGCTGAGGCATTTACATACAGAACGCAGCTGACATGAGCCAAGGGTACAGTGTGTGTGTGTGTGTGTGTGTGTGTGTGTGTGTGTGTGTGTGTTCCCCTCTTGGCCTTTTGTCGCGCTTGTAAAAAGTTTCCTGACAATTTTTTTTTTTGCATTATTAAGCCAGCAGCATCATTAACATGTGTATGATCCCGTGTGCCCCCACCTCCACCCACCTACACACACACACACACACACCCACAGAGGCACCACACACAGCTCCTCACCTCACATGGCTGATGTCTTGTTTATCACTATCATAGCACGGCAACAATTACATGCAAATCAGCTGTGTGTGTTTCCATGTGTGCAGACACAGTATACACTCTGCTGGCTGTGTGTGTGTGTGTGTATCTGTGTGTTCACTGTATACATGCTACAGTAGAACTGGAGGGATGTTGTGTTTTGCTGGTGGACAGTTCATGAGTGTTTATTCCGTGCGTGTCTCCTCCTAATGAGATCATTTCAGAAAGCAGAGCTCATTTGGCGCCGGGTTCGCAGTATTCTTTAAGTAGTCTGTTGGTTGTGAATGAAGTGGTTTGAGCGCCGGGTTTTAACGTCATCCAACAGGCTTTTTAAATTGGCTTTAATAGCTCGCGACTAAAATCACTACAGGACCACACAGCAGCAGCTTTAATTAAATCGCCCTAACTGTACGGAAATGAAAATCTCACACTTTTCCTCTGACAGCGGAGTCAGTACAGGACTTTATCTGCTGCGTCTGAGTCGCTGATTCACTCCAGCTACTTCACAGCTCCCAGAGCTCCGCTCGGCCACACTAAAACCTCCTTCTGGGGAAACTGAGTCATCTCTGAGCTCAGCTCGCCGCAGACACTGCTGGCTAAAGACCAAGAGGCAAACCCCAAACTCTTGCTGCTATACAGGCTGTTACTGTCAGCCTACATGCCACAAGCTGGCTTCATATCCAAGCTTTGTCTTTTTCTTTTTGTGAATTATGATGTGAAGAAAGTGAAAACTGAAGGGAAAATTCACTATTTGGTTTTGATAAATTTTAAGGAATCTGGGAGAATGAAAAGCGGCATCATTAAAAGTACAAATCTTCTGACAGTCACACTGAATAAACCCGTCTTCATCGTTCCAGAGGTAAGAAGTTTTCATATTTTTACATTTCTGACAATGAACATCCGTAAAATTTCAGCCCTACGACATCATTTGTGACATAAACACGTCAAGATGGTGAATTTAAATAAAGACAATCTAATGCAAGCATTCATTTTTAGGAGAAATAAAGAGACCAAACAGGGAAGCCTCAGAGATTAGAGCTCATTAGAAGGGAGTGTGGGTGGATATCATGGATAACAGAGAAACCAATAGTTACAATGACATATTGTTCTCGCTACCTTGCGAATTTGTTGTATTTTAAGAAGTTAATCATTGTTTAACTTTGTTTAATTTTGTTAAAATTGCAGGAGGGTTCAAAGTCCACGTGATGCAGTCGACTCTAATGGAAAAACAGACCCGTGGAAAACACTTTCACTTTTTCAGAAAGGGCGAGGACAGAGACCCGTGACAGCAGACTGCACTGAGCTAAGCGGTTAGCCTGGAGGTGATGTCAGGACTTCTGCTCCTTACTGCTGTTTTCACTTCAGTATGCAATCTGACATTATGTCCATGTTAGTCAGTCGTCTTTCTGTTTGAAAGGAGGGTCATTTACTCCGGGGTTTCTGCCACTTATTGATACTCTTGTTGATATTACTCTCTATAATGTGATGCAAAAAATAAAGACATGACATGAAAAGATGTGAAAAGATTCAACAGTCATTTTATTATTCCTTTTTTTGCAGAAGTAACAAGTTATCTTGTGTTATTGCATTTATTTGCATTTTGATTAAATTTAGTAAAGTTAGTTAGTTGTTTAGTCCATAGAATGTCAGAAAATGTCCAGTGATGACGTCCTCAAATGTCTTGTTTTGTCCACAACTCAACAATATTCAGTTTATTGTCAGAGAGGAAAATATTCATATTTGATGAGCTGAAATCAGAGAATTTGGACAATTAAAAAATAAATAAATAAAAATCCAAGATCCAAGATTAATCAATTATCCATTATCAAAATAGTTGCCAAGTGATGTAATAGTTCACAACTAATCAATTAATCAACAATTCGTTGCAAATCACATCACAATTGCAATATCAGTAAAAAATAATCACAATGAGATATTTTTTCTAAATCATTCAGCCCTGCTTTTAACTGCTGAACAGGAAGATGACTTCCCTGTTCTTGATCTCACCTACAAAGCTTTGATTGGCTCTGATGTTTTTTCCAACCAGAATAGCCATTAATAATCCTGCATTCATGTGGCGTCGAAATAATTGGATAAATGGGTTCCTGACTGGGAAAATTTGTGTGAACACCCCCTCATGTTGGAATAACAATTCAGAAATATTTTTGTTACAAGAACTGTCGAGCTGCTGTCAGTCATAGATGCAGAAACATAGTGGATTACAGTAAAAGTTTGGTTGATAACTTTTTAATAATTCACATGAATATCTTTTTTTTTTTTTAAATATGGTATCAGGTGTTAACTCTTGGTTGCTGTCCACGTAGAGTGATGTGGATTAGTAACGTTTTTTAACAGCATTAGCCCTGATAACACATCAGGTAAAGCAGTGGTCTAAGGGAATATACTCATGCAGCGACCATGTTGTTTTCACATTAAGACTTTAAAGCTCACTAACACACTGAAGTCCAACGAATTCTACCATCTGAGGAACACATGAATGCAGCATAAGCACAACATCAGGCTGATGTAAACAACTAAACAGCGTAGAGTTGCCAGATCAGATCTGCAACAAGGCTAAGAACCATTGTTGAGTTGGTACAGTCCCTGCTCTGGTAGCAGTGGGATTTTGGGACATTTTTCTCAGGAATTTACTTCTTTGAGTGCAGCTGATGGACACCTTCTTAACCCACAATGTGTAATTTTAGCAACATCACCAAAGTTTTGGTGAAGCTGACTTGACAGTTGGGTGGAAACAAAGCAAGTGTTAGTATCCTGCAGAGCCAGTTGATCTCATCAGGACTAGCCCAGATAAAGAAGTTAAACAGGTAGCATCTAAAGAATTGAGATGAGCTGCGTTTATTTTTATTTTCCTCCTCTCTGGAACTCTCTGTCCTTTCCTCTGTCTTTTTCACAGTCTACGCAACCTTCTTTCATCCCAGCATGTGCTGAACTTTAGCATTAGCCCATCTTCTCTGCATGTTATCCAGCCAACAAAGGATTATCACTGTGCAAGGTGTGTGTGTGTGTGTGTGTGTGTGTGTGTGTGTGTGTGTGTGTGTATACAAGGCCTGACAGTCATGGCAAGACAAGCAGGGGAGTGAGGGGAGGGGGCTTTGGCATTCTTCTGTTATGAATTTTAAAGGAAGGCTTAGCTGATCATAGCCAAATTAGAATGTATTTAGCTCATTAGAGGAGTGAAGGAGCAACAGGAAGAGGAAGAGGAAGAGGAAAAGGAGAGAAAGAGGAAGAAGAGGATTCATCTTTCACAAAACATGACAAGAAACAAGTCGTCCTCAGTGCTGGAGTCACAATGAGCAGTTGAGATGCAATCCAAAACAAACTGCTGCAGTGTGTGTGTGTGTGTGTGTGTGTGTGTGTGTGTGTGTCTGTGTCTGTGTCTGTGTCTGTGTGTCTGTGCCCTGTTAACAAATTAGAGGGATTACCAGAAGAGAGTGCCAGAGCATACCAGCTAATCCCCCACACTGGCCCGCACCGCTGCACCTGGGGAGTGTGTGTGTACATGTGTGTGCGTGAGGGGTGTGGTGGTAGGAAGGGGCATCATCCTCCCCCAAACACACCCCCTGGTGCCAGTGGTCTCCCTAATCCTGGACATACACACACACACCATGCAGGATGCACCTGGTACCTGGTCACTGTAAGGGCTGCATTATTGTCCCGCACGGACACATCCACGGACCGCTGTGGACGCCACAGACGCCTGTTAGCTCTTTTATTCTACATTCTACAGTCTGCTTGGAGAACATGTTCCCATACACAGGATTGGCATCTGTAGTGGCTGAGTGGACAAACTAACGGGTCACAACAAATTGATGCACACGAATGTCCCCAATGGAGCCTCATGCACTTGTGGATGAGGAAAGTATGATACCGGCTCAGGTGTTCAGGTCAATTTTATATCAAATACATCCTTGCTTGTGTTGTATCAGCCTGTATCAGTCAGATCAGTCCATCTGCTACATAAAATTGTAAATATTACAGTTAAATGGACCTTTGATTGTAGCTTCAAGGCTCTCTTTCAAAATAAAATGCTTGTTCTTTTATAATTTTGTTGTTTCCTGCAGTGGGCATAGCAGTGTAGTGTCTGTACAGTTTAGGATATTTATT
Source organism: Lutjanus campechanus (assembly GCA_027495735.1). NCBI lineage: Eukaryota > Metazoa > Chordata > Actinopteri > Lutjaniformes > Lutjanidae > Lutjanus > Lutjanus campechanus. Next base: position 23,508 of record JAJHUR010115775.1, on the reverse strand, counting down.
GGTGAATGATTGCTACAACTCCTCAAGATCCAAGAAAGTTCCTGTGTCATGCATCCCAGCTTGGTGACAATACAATATGGGCATTTGAGATAAGCCAGAATCAATCACTGGTGATCGCTCCACAATGCATGCTGGTTAGATTTGTGTCCGAAGCACATGTGGGCAACAATACCCTCACGAGATCAAGGATGATAATGTGTTGGGCTCTACTGTCCATGTACAGTGCACTGGTCCGTTTCTATTCCCTGCTAGGTTGACGAGCACGAACATATTTGTGTAATTACATGTAATAGTGGGAGGTCACATGACTTATCTAAGGAAACTAGGATTGATCACACAGAGGGCAGCATCTGGAAAAAGCTAGTAACTGATTTCAACAGCAGGATCTAAAAGATGATGTTGTTGTGTGCTGTGTGGTAGATCTTTATTGTGTTGTGTGTAATGAGGCAGATCTTCAGTGTGTTGTTGTGTGTTGTGCAGCGGGTCTTCAGTGTGTTGTTGTGTGTTGTGCAGCGGGTCTTCAGTGTGTTGTTGTGTGTTGTGCAGCGAGTCTTCAGTGTGTTGTTGTGTGTTGTGCAGCGGGTCTTCAGTGTGTTGTTGTGTGTTGTGCAGCGGGTCTTCAGTGTGTTGTTGTGTGTTGTGCAGCAGGTCTTCAGTGTGTTGCTGTGTGTTGTGCAGCAGGTCTTCAGTGTGTTGCTGTGTGTTGTGTGGCAGATCTTCAGTGTGTGTTTTTGTCTTGTGTAGGTTGAGTCATTGACATGTTGTCAGGTGAAGAGTTGGCCTGCTCTCTGTAGCCACAATAGAGAAACTGTGCCATAAGGCTGATGTGAGCGGGACGGTGTTCCAACACATTTTTGGATCTCTCTCTCTCTCTCTCTCTCTCTCTCTCTCTCTCTCTCTCTCTCTCTCTCTCTCTCTCTCTCTCTCCTCTATGTCTCTCTGTCACCTGTCCCGTCCAACCCCCCCACCCCACCCCAATAGAAAGCTTGTCCAAATTACACACTGCCAAGTGGGAGTCTCCTGGAACACACCCCACACACACACACACACACACACATGCCAGAGCTCCGTCCCAGACTCTGATGTAGCAGTGCCCCTCCTGTCTGAATGAGACGTATTACAGCTCTGCCTGACAGCGGTGAGGAGAAGAAAAGATGTGTCTCTGTCTGTCTCTCCACCAGTGAAGCACACACAGTTGGGTGTAATCCCACGTTTATAAATTCAACATTATGCCCTGTGATCAGCTTCACCTTTTCAACTTCCAGAGCGAAGCTTTGATCTCTTCTTGTAAATGTAACCTTTAGCGGAGATTTAAATATCTTCCTCCATATAAAGGGACAGAATAAAAGAAGACATATCTGAGTTGACTAACCTCACCTGTGGAGACACACAGAGGGAGAAAGAAACGGTTTGCTGAGGTGGAAAAAGAGGTGAAGCAGCAAGGGGAGAGGGGGGTTGAAATGAAGAAGTGTAGCCTGTGGTCTGAGTGTTATGGTCAGACTCCACTTGTTTATACAGAAATGGCAGCGAGAAGTAGGAGCGGGGAAGGATGGAGGGGGGAGGGGGGCAGGTCGAGGACAAGAGCAGATCCAGACCAGATGGAGGTTAGAGGAGGGCATGGATGGAGGGATGGAGGGAGGGATGAGGGGACAGGTCTGTGTTGGAGGCCCTTATAAGGCTTGGATGACTGGAGAGCTGTGGAGAGGCAGCAGAGACACTGCAGAGACATATACCTGCAGACCTGCAGGGACACAGTGCAGGGACACCACCTTGACTTGGGTTCATTACATCATATAAGTCCCAAGAAACTCAAATAATCAAGTCAGGAGTCCAAACAACCCCAAAAGGAAATTATTGATCTGCCATCAAAAGAAGTGTATAAAATATGGTAATCATTTTAACATCTCACATAACTTCAGTGATACATTTTGTGAATTTCATTATGCCGCATGGTGATTTTGAATGTGTTTTCTGGTGAAGAAATCCCCTTCCCTGAGAAAACAATCTCTTCATTAGGTCCACTGAGTAGCTATTCAGGGGCTTTTGCTTTCACGTGATCTATCAGCAGATAGTTTGCCTAGTTCAGTTTTTTCTGAGGGCTTGAATAAATATAAATGAAAATTTAATTTATTTAAAATTATTAACTGTTATTTTTTTGTATAAAAGTCCAATTTGAAGAAAGCAACTCTAAAATAGCGAGGAGAAAATAGTGAGGAGATGACCTGAGTGATCTCCTGGTAGCTAAAACCCTGATCTAAGTATCACTTCTGTCATCAGTGGTGATTTTCACAGTTCTGATCACTGACTGAAGATCCTTCCTTTCTGCCTGCAGCACAAGCCAGCATTAATGACCAGGTTCAGACTGTACCTTTGAGTACAGTGCAGACAGATCGTTGCCAAAGCTCTTTAACACAGTCTGTCTTCTACCACGTTCCACAGTAAGATTACACAAGCGTTTTCACACTAACAACTTTTTATAGTCAGCCAGTAAGACAGACAGACAGACAGCTCAGCCAGTTATCTATCAGGATGTCAACTAATGTGACTTGTAAAGAATCTGATATTATGTGGTGCAAAACATATATATTTTCATCTTTCTATTTGTATACATCTACATATTTATATGTTTATATATTATATGTGTGTCCTATTTATTTGCTATTGCTGCTGTCAATTCTCAGACGTGATTGGTGGATGGAATTTTCAGAACAAAATATGAAAGTCTCAACTTGTAGTGTTGGAGGAGAGGAGAGCAGGGGGAGAGGAGAGGAATGGAAAGGAGCTCCTCAGTGCTCCTGCTGTCTCCACACTAACTGGAAGCAGGCCTGCTCCCATAACCACTCCAATCTGTTTTCATTTGCTGAGCCTCATACCATTACACACACATGTACACACACACACACACACACATACAGTCTGAAGTATAGTCTAGCACGACAGCCCCATCTCTTAAAGGAGAAATGTGCTTATTCAAACAAGTAAACCAGTAAGTCAGAAAATCATTCAGTCTGTGAAGCAACATGTCATGCATTCAACAGATTGAATGGAAATGGGTTACAGGATATATATAAATATACCTGTGCATACAGTGTAACACACACCACATCCTGCAGCTGTAACACACGGCAGCATGCAGCCACATCCTGCGACATGCAACAGTGTGCAGCCACAATCTCTGACATGCTGGGACATGTTGCAACACGATGCAACACCGGCCGGTGCGGCAGCACATGCTAAGACACGTCTGAGCGCGCCGCAGCTGCCTGCAACACACTGCAACATCTCACAACACATCGGGATGTTTCTCCTGCAAGTCTGACAGAAGGCAGCAGAAAGAGTGAAACATGAAGGCTGCAGAAGGAAGGAGGAGTGAAGTGTTGGACAAAGAGGAACTAGAAAAACTGGAAAAAGCTCTTTGTCATATGAGGACAGAGTGTGTGAGAGGCCTGGAAGGAGAGAGCTCTGAGCCATGGAGCTCCACAGTCATAGCTCAGCGGTCATACAGCAGCCAAACACAACAGAGACGTGAAGAGAAAGTGAGGAGAGACAGATGATGAGTGAGAGTGAGAGAGGAAAGAATGCTTTTAACTCATCTCTCAGACGTGAGGTAACAACACCGTATTTTGGCTACAAATAAAATGAAGCCTGACTGCTCTGTGGGCTCACCTCCTACTGCCAACACGACTCAGGAACGTCCCTGTACTTCAATCCAAGAACTCAGACCCAGTTTGGGTTCCTGGGCCCTACTTTCTGCCCAAAAACACACTATAAAAGAACCCTCACACTGGAATCAGAGCTTTCTTAAAGTTTTATTTGCAATGTATCAGGGTTGTGTAAAACTCTACACTGTAAACCCCAATTTATCCATGGCACAAAATTATACGTTAGAGTCTACAGAAATGTTCAGGACTGTCAAAATAACATAACTCATTTTTTTGTTTGTTTGTTAATTTTTTAGTTCATTTTACGAAAATCAGATATAGCCTAATTAATTCAAGACAAATTAACAACACATACATTGTGCCTTTAGCATTTAATTTGATACATCAATGAACTCAGAAAAGGTTGTAAAAATATCTACTCAGTGTCTTTATGTTCATATGAAAAGTGGTCGTTGTATATCTTGTTCGTGGAAGCAAATAATTTATTCACTGAACATTAGAAAAATGCTAAATGATCAACATTTTGATTTTTAAGGTAAAATTGCAACATTTACATTTTTCCTATAATGCACCATGTATGAGTTAAAACTCCTTTTGTTAAGCTGAAGAAAATTTGCTGTGTGTCGTACATTTTAAAATAAGTTGTGGTTGTTTGTGTTCACACGTATGAAACCATGATGAAGGTTAGTGTTGAATTCAGTCACTTACACATACAATTTAACCAGTTCACTAAGAGCAGGTTCACATTATGCCAATGCTGGCTGCTCCATATGAAATGAAGAACTTCAAAACGGGAAAATGTTTCTGAAAAATTTAATTTATCTGTAAGTTAAGTCAACTAAGGCCTTAAGATCAGTTAACTTAGATTTTTAAGTTGAACCAGCTCAAAATTATTCACAGAACAAATGATAAGTTTTATATGCAAGGTCACAGCTCACAGTGTAAATTCATTTAGCTTGCAGGTTATTACTGATAAAGGCGGGGATGAGCAGTTATAATAACTTCCTAAATAGTCTGAAAATGAGTAAAATAAAGAAAGAAAAACTACTAAAAGATGAAAGCTGTTCATTAGTTTAATGAGGCTGTGTAGGCTACCAAAGCAGGACAATAAATAAACCAAAATGACTCAGCAGACCAAACACGCATCAAGACTTTGGCATTTTGCCTTTCCGGTGTTTGCAGTGCGTGTTTGCAGTGCCTTTCCACCTCCACACATACCTTTAGTTCCAAGATCGCAATTAACAACAACTCTGTCATCATCTTATCATGTATCACAATTACGCTTTAAAGGCACAGTTCATCCCACAATCAAAATATATTTTTCCCCTGGCCTATAGTGCTATTTATTTTAGATGTAGGTTTTTTTGGGTGTGAGTTGCAGAGTTTTGGAGATGTGGATTTGTCTGCCTTCTCAACAGCAGAATGGGACTGAATGAATGTTCCTGTATGAAAGTACAGTAGGTGGTGTAAATATCTAGATCCACCTCCCTCTTTCTTTCTGTGTCCCCACAGCATGTTTCTGTCACACACACACACACACACACACACACACACACACACACACAGTCTATTGTGGCTACTAGTGCCAGTGTTGCTCAGAGTCTGTGAGATCCCAGCCTGCTCCACTGCTCATTAGACTCAAGCACTGACCATTTAGGTCAAGGCATCCACTGCTGGATTCACTCTGCTCGTCTCAGTGTCTGTGTGTGTGTGTATGTGTGCGCGTGCATGTGTGCACGTGTTGTAGTTAAGCTCACATCAAGCTACTCTGGATGCACCGATCTGATTTCTTTCTCACCGCAGCCAGGCAGATGGCGATGCTGCACTGGTAGCCATGATGCGGGGGCCCGCTGAGGCCCGAGGCCTGCTGGTGGCTGGTCGCTCTTTATCCACTGACCAATCACAGCTTTTACAGATGAAGAAAAGGTTTCAGATCCTGCAGTTGTTGTGAATGGCTGCATGGGTGGCCGTGCAGCGCTGCAGTGTACCTAAGCATCTTGATGACATAATAATGTGCTGTGGGGCAGGGGGAGCAAAAACAATGGAGGAACCCTCTGGTGATTAAGCAGCCATACACAGGAGAGAGAAATCAGTGTGCTGCGCCAACCTGCAATTTCCTCCCAGGTATGCTTTTTATCTGCACGCCTTCAAGTGGTGCCAAAGGGCCAGTTAAGGGATCCTGTGGTTGGCCGAGAGTTTCACTAAATGGGCCAAAAATTTAGCAGTGTGTCACGCACACGAAGACATGTGTGACAGACACTGCACACAGGCATTGGTGGTCAGGGATATGGAAGAGCATGTGAAGATGTTTCTGTGTTCTCAGTAATGCAACACATGAAGTGAACAGGTTATGAGCAGCTTTTATTTTGAAACTTTTGCTCCATCTTTCTCAGTGCATAAAGGAGAGAAAAAAGCAGAGGGAGGATCTGCCTGCTTCTAATCAGAGGGGTTGTACTGCCAGTTGTTGGCCCTCAGCCAGCATTGTTTACTTGGCCAACCCCCAGCCTCGCTCTGAATGGCAAATTACCCCAGCGATGGGCAATTTTAGCCTAACCAACAGGTAGAAAAGACTGTTCCCATATGGCAAGGCCCCCGATCCACACACACATGCTCTAACTACCTAAATAACAAAGTAGATATAATTTAAATGCATTATTTGCTTTCCTGGGAAACAGGACACGGGTTGCTTTCTCAGGAGAAAAACTACGTATGTTATTGATTTATTTACAGATGGAAAAAAGAGAGACGGCAGCAGCCCGGCTCCTCTCCTCCAGCCCTCTTTTTGTTATCTGTGATGTTGCCCAGAGAAATCAATAGAACAACTGTAGCTAGCAAGCTTTGTTTATCTTTTCCTCTAAGTGAATAATTCAGGGGTGTCAGCGGGGGTGAGGCAAAGCTTTGATACAAACGAAAGGGTTTGGTGTTCAGGGGGGAAATCTAACCCCCTCCTTATCCCGCTCGTCTTCCCTCAAAAGTCTTGAGGAGATGAGAGATGCTGAAAGCAGCTAAAAATCTGGTTGTGGGTGAAAGACGGAGAGAGGCCGCTGCTCTGGTGTTACTGCACCACCACCAAGAATGTCCCGCACACCAAATAAATAAATGAATGTGAGCGCTGAAGACAGCAGCATCTGTGAGGGGAAAAGCCAGTAAAAGTTGGTCTGGCTGCAGTGGTGGAAGGGGTGGTGTTAAATGGTTTTAAGAGGTGGTAAAGGGCTTGAAGCAGGGCTGTGGGATGCTACAGGATTTCAAGGGGCAGCAAACGCTTCTATTGTGTGCTACAACTTGGTTTTGAGGTTGCCAAAGGAGGTGGAAAATGATGCAGAGGGACATGCCTTAAACGGTCTAGTGTCTAGTGTCTTCCATGCATGTCTTAAGGGCAAAAGTGTTTAGAGCTGTCCTGAGTAACCTCAGAGGAACCTGCAGTGGTGGACAGAGTACTGGAAATCTGTACTCAAGTACAAGTTCTTACATTGCTAGAATATTACTCAATTACAAGTAAATGTACTGGTCTTTGGAATATACCCAAGTATTTGTCGCCAATTATTAGGTACTTTTAACTGCTGATGTCACAGCCACCTCGCCAAACTAGGGCTGCAAATTTTGTGCATTTTCCTTCACCAATAGTTGATGTTAAATAAGTTACTTAACACGTTTTTTTCCCCGTGGGGTTCATTTGTTCAAAGCAATAGTAGTATAAAAAAAAGTAGTTGTGTAAAGAATGAGATTGAGGCCAGTTGCTATGTGAAGTTGGTGTGCTTGAAAAAGTTGCAAAAGCCCTTCAGATCGCAACTTGGGAGAGGTGCTGATGGGCTTTCAGACACTGTTTGATGATACAAAATACACTACATTTTAACACCTTAAGAAGTTTGGGGGGTTTGCGAGGGCAATGCAATGGTGGTAATAAAGGGCCCGTAAAGTTAAAATCTGTCACTTTTCATGTGGATTTCCAGTCAGCGCTGATGGTAAATAAGTCACTTAAAGCAGTGATAGTATTATAAACAAAGAAAACCGAGAACTTCTCCTGCTGTCGGAGCCATGTCGGCAGTGCCTACATGTACCAGGATGCATTGCGTGTGAGCTTTTGACTCCCACGCCTATGTTGCTGCCAAACCTAGGCTATAGCTATTACTTTGTTGGCCAGAACACAGTGTTAGATGATAAAAATACTCATCGAGCACACGCCATGGATATCCAGAAGACTAGAAATCCAGGCTGAAAAAGCATGTAGTTTTTCCTTAAATCCAGTGACATCACTGTGACATCAGAGAACTATTTCTCGGTCAGTGTAGCAGCAGTGAGGAATTTATTGCTTCAATTGAAAAGTGCCAAATTTCCCCTTTAAGGGCTTTTAAAGGGGTTTTAAGGAACGGGAGCTACAGTGGCCATCTGATGACACAAAGGGGTTAAACTGCTGTTGTTTCATAAGCTTTGATTGTGAGTCGTCCCTCCTCGTGTGCAGTGTTAGTATGTGAAACTGGGGAGACTTAAACCCTCCTAAACAAGGGGATCAACATGTATTTGTCAGGCTATGCCACCCTCGGCTGCATGCACATACATACACACAGACCCACACACGTGCACGACAAGGCAGCAAACATTCTCAACGAAGTCGCTAAACCTCGGTGTCCCACCTTCGCCACGGACACACAAAAGCCCTCAGTCCCTTGTAATTGAGGTTTAAATCCTTTCCTAACATCCCTCCATCCCTCACTCTTCACCAAACATGGATTGCAGCGACACAGGGCCCCTAATCCTTCCCAGTTTAACCAAGTGAGAAATTAGCTTTTGTTAAGTGGTGATTTGGCCGGTGCTAAACGCCAACAGCCCATTGTAGAGGAGAGGGGCAGTCATGAGTGCCCCCAACGCAGCAAAATACTGTGGTAATCCCATCGTGTCCGTGCGGCCGGGCTGGAGCTGCCGCTGCTATTGTGCAGTGACAATATTGTCAAGCTATTTTTAGTGGAGAGCTCCGTCTGTTTGTCCAAAGAGGTTTTGAAGCATCAACATGTCAGCTAACCGTATCTGTTGCCTGTTTCTGAGGTGTTATGTGTGTTTTGCAGCATCTACAAGCCCCTCACCCCACCCACCCTCCTAGCTGCCATCTCTGACTTTACAGAATCAAATCTTGTATGCAGAGTTGTAGTGAAAGCCACCAGTGTCAGGTTGATAGACGACACAAGGCACGGCTGTGGATTTAGATCCTTAAAGCCGGTGAGAGAGAGCAGGCTGTTCTGGCAGGAGGAGACAAGACAAAGCACAGCGTCGTCCCCGAGACTCAGCGGGGAGAAATCCGCCACACAAAATCCCTCTGACTTGGTCTCAGTCCGAGCAAAATTCAGGAGTTAATTCAGAGAAGTCTGATGGCAGGGTGTTACGCTGGAAGGCATGAGATATTTTCAGGCAATAAAAAAAAAAGGCAGAAGAAGACCAAAGAGCTGCTTGAGAGAGTTGGCGATGACCAGCGTGCCAAATATTTTTTATGGCCAATCCCAGGCCAGATGACTGTCAAGTTTATTCCCCTGCTGTGGCAGGAAGATACCACAGTTCTACTGAGCATGGAGTTAACACACAAGGAGTCTGATGTCTTTATGTGCAAGACTGTAACTCTGTCTGTGCACTCGGATTCACACAGGAAAGAGTGTGGAGCAAAGTTCACCTCTGCACAAACACAAAAAGACATTTTTTTTGTCTCAGTTTTTGGTGCTAAATCTTTGTTGCTGGATCGCATGTTTATTGGACGTTGGATATGCTCTAACACATACTAACCACCCGCTCCTTCTTTTATTTATTCCATTCCAAGTGGAACTTCCTGTTCACAGTGTCTTGGAGGGAACACCTTCCAGACTCCCTGAACTGAGGCTGACAAATAGACAACATTTTTTATTCACGTACACTTAATCCAATTCCTGTATTTACATTTAAATTTTAATAATTATTCCTCTCTTTGTCTGTCTGGATTCCAACCTTTCTGGCTTTGGACCTATCCAGTATTTTATATGAAAAAAGGGGTACCACTGCCTTATAGTCCTCCATACACAAAGGGCTGGGAAATATATGGATTTTATATTGATATCGGGATATGAGACTAGATATGACCTTTGGATATGGTTATATGGATATATGACATAAGTGTTGTCTCGTGGTTTTAAAGGCTGCATTACAGTAAAGTGAAAGTCATTTTCTGAATTTACCAGAATGTTCTAGCTGTTGTTGAGTGTAAGGAAATATCAAAAATATCAAGTATCATGATGTCATGTTTTGTGGCACTGATTCTCAAAACACTGTATCTTGATACTGTGATACATGCAAAGATTTGTGTGTTTAAACCTCCGACCACTAGGGAGCAATGTTCTTATCTATCTTCCCAGTTCTGATCGCATAAAAAAGAAAACTTTAAAACCCTAAAAACTTAAAAAAAACAAAACAACAACAATACATGACTTTGCTCACAGTATCCCGATATATCGCAACATCTTGAATCGTAACCCCTGTATTGTGATACGTATCGTATCGCCAGATTCATTATATCCACATGACTGATAATTACTGGTCAAAAAATCTTATTGTGCATATTTTGTGAGGGCACCAATTGTCACCACAAATAATGCCAGAATATCAATAAATATGAATATTGAGGTATATGGTCAAAAATATTGTGATATTTGATGTTGTCCGTATCGCCCAGCCCTACATACTCATACTGATGAAGCATCAAAGTTCATTCTTTGCACTTTGACAAAATTATCACTTACTAACCACTTGTCCACTTCGGGGACTTTAAACCCCAACCTCACAGCCTTCATCTGTGAAAGCTCTGGAAAAATCTAGTGAGTTGACCTTGAGTGTAGATTAAAGCAAGTTTTAAAAGCTGGTACTTACAAAATGCTTGAGTATAATTATAAATATAAGCATTGTGCGTAATATTATAAGCATCTCTCATTAAAATGACCTCATTTCTTTTATATTACATATGCCACATGTAGTTTTCTTTTCACCTTTACTGTTGTGACACAATTTTAAGAAATTAAATAAGAGAAGCTTTGATATAGGATGACTTGTGCTGCATGTATCAGAAAGCAGTAAAACACATTTCTTTATATGTAAATATTGTGAATTAAGACTTTAACTACAGATGGGATATTTCCTAGATGTGCCAGGATGTGACACCCACCTTCATTCTGTTACTAACTATAAACCTCAGAGGGTGTTAGAGAAGGCAAATTTGAGGCTGACTGGGTAAATGTGTGGGGTTACTGTACGAGCTGATCATATGGAGCTCAGACTGTCTGCTGTAAAAATACTGCATCAGTCTGCAAACACACGGCTGGATCTGCCTCCAAAGAAATCTTCACAGATGACCCCACTTCTTACAGAAAAAAACACACTACATTTTTACAAACTCACTAACACACATTTCACATTCACACACACACACGTGCGTATTTCCCCAGAAACAAATTAGCTTAGAGAAAAATTGCAGTGTAAACACCAATTTGACATAAAAATAAAGGTGCACACAGAGAAAAGTAGAAGCAGCAGCACTCTGACACACACACTGCAGCCTTCATAGTGTACAATGGCATTCAGAAGGAGTTCGGGTGCAGCCTTTCCTGGAGGGCTGCGTCCTGAAATATCATCAGCAGTGCGTCCACATGAATGCAGGGAGAAGTGTAGCTTTGCATCCAGCCATTGTCACCTCCACAAAGCTTCCCAATCAGCCTCCTCCAGCCTTTCTCCTCTCTCTATTCACTTTCACATACTACCTGCCCAACAACAGCTCCTCGCTCACACCAACACAATTGGAAACAAACTACACCTCGCGCTTTATCGCCTCATCTGATCACTCAGAGTCACAAAGCCAACACGCTATATAAGAGCCACTCCCATCCACAGAGGGATTATTCACCCAAGAACCTATATTTTATTCACAGATTACATTTCCCTCACAGCCATCATTATAGTTCTGATGACACTTGAAGTGAACGCTGTTGATATTCTCAGGTGAATACATGTCAGCTTTGCTGACAACCTCTATTAGACTGATTTTACAAAAAAAAATAAAAAATACAGTTTCTGTTCTGGCAAGTCTTTCTACTTCTCACTTAAGTAATAATGAAATTGTCATTTTTAACAGTGGGTCTGTGGATTTACTCCTGCTTTTAAGAATGACACCGTGCGTCAACACGGATCACGTCTTCAAGTGCAAATGGTCACGGTGAGCATGTTTAGGAGTCCCAAAACAAAACTGCAACATAACGACAGCAAGTGAACTTCACAAAATCACACTGACTCTGAATTGTGATAATGCAGTACTAAAAATCCACATTTGGAATCCTCCTGCTTAACAGTGTGTTGTCTAGATGAGGTGATCATTTAAAATAACAACCTGATATTATTATTATTATTAAACTGTTATTTGTTGCTTTAATGAACACGTCAGACACTCACAGGTTAAACAGTAAGTTCAACAGAAGACGGCAGCTGAGCAGAGACATCAATGTTTCTAGTAGAGCCCAACCAATATTATTAGCCTGTTATTGGCACACCACAGCTATATCGGTCTATATCAGTATCAACATATATTTTGTCTGATATGTGCCTGTATGAAACCTTGCTTTTATTTGTTATCTTTATAGGCAACGTTGTATATTTGATCCCTTTTTCTTTAGTCAGACTTAAAACACATATTTTGCATATTTGTGTTTTTTTAATGTGTAGTTATTTGTAATAAAAGTACCAGTGTAAGTTTACTGTTTCATTTTGGACAATAATGTTTAAATTTAAACTTAAAATATACAGTACTACCTCCATTACAAATCTTTGCCACATTTGAGGGATCATTGGGAAAAAATGTGTGTTTATGTATATTATTATATATTCTTTGTTTTTTTATGTCAATACCAGATTTTCTTTTACCCACAAATGCAGGTAGTAACCCAAAGATCCAGTATCCGTCAGGCCCTAGTTTTGAGGCAGCATTTTTTTTTTTTTAAGTTGAAAGATTAAAAGTGAGTGTGGCTGGATATAATGCCTACGTGAGCAACACACAGCTATGATGACATACTATATGCTACAATGTTGGTAAATATTTATGAATGATGATGAATTAATCCAGTGTGTCCCAAACCTTTTTTTCTGGGGACCAACTTTTTAAAAATGACAAACCATCATGACCCAAATCAAAATACGTATGTCTGTGCCCTCCACCTGTTTTCACATGTTTGGACCCTTTTCTCAACTAGTGATCAATCAAAAAGTTTTCCACTAATCAATTAGTTGTTTGGTCCATAAAATGTCTTGTTTTGTCCACAACTCAAAGATATTTAGTTTACTGTGAGAGAGGAGTAAAGGAACCAGAAAATATGCTGAAATTAGGGAATTTGGACTTTTTGTCTTAAAAATGTACTCAAACCGATTATTGACCGATTATCAAAATAGTTGGTGATTGATTTAATACTCCATCTCACTGTTTTCATTTCTCCTCATCAAGAATAAATACATTTTAAATACTTTATTAAAGGTGAACTGCAGATATAAATGAAAGTTGCAGAATATCTTCCATAATCTTTTATTTATTTGGCGACCCAAATACAAGCTCCTGTGACCCACTTGTGGGTCATGACCCAGTGTTTGGGAATGACTGAATTAAAAGAGGAGAAAAACTGAACTGATGAGAAACAAGTGGCGCCTACAGAAGAGAAGCTGCGGTGGAGAGACTCCAGTGTGACTGACAGGTGATCAGCGTGCAGAGCAGAACAGAAACCTCTCGTGAGCTCTCACCACTCAAAATGAAGAAAAAACAAATAAAGTAGAGGAATCTTCAGAATTTCACTTTAGAACCTTTATCCATGGCTGCCTGTGATTCATGTCCATCCTACCTTGGAAATGCCTTTTCACTGGCCGACACCCCGCTCTCATGCTGCTAATAGCTTCTGGCTTTAATTCTGTTACTGCCTTCAAATGAATCAGAGACCACCAAGAAAAACACACACGTGTTCGCTCCTTCTCACCAGAGCTTTTTTTGAGCATCTAAGAAAAACACACATGACATACATTCAAAGCGCTTGTGCCAAAACCACAAGCAAAAGGGCAAAACAATTCCATGAATAAATGGCTGAACTCTGCAGGGACCATGAAGAAAGTCTCTAACTGGGTTTAACAGGAGGTTTGTTAAACCTGATCTTCCCTGTGGGGAATTCAAATGAGCCGGTCCTTGAGGGAAAAGCTTTAAATAAATGGAAAGCTTCTAAAATCAACCTTCGCTCACTTAGATGCCATTTTCATCAAAGAAAAGCTGATTTTCCAAAGCTATTAAAAGCCAAACAGCAAAGTAGACGTCATGTCTCAGTAGCTGCTAAACCGAGTGCTTCTCAAAGTGGGGTCCAGGGACCTCTCAGGGACGAGAAATACAATGTGAATCATATGGCAGCAACTCTCATCACATGTGGCTATATTTAGACAAAAATGTCAAAGCAGTCTGCTACTTAATCATATAACACACACACACACACACACACACACACACACACAGCAAATTCATATTCTTATTAGAACTAAAATTATAAAATGCTGTGAATATTATCCATATATTATCTCGTCTTGCACAGTTTGAGAAGCTGAGAGCAAAATCAAGTCTGTGCTGTTTGAAATGAAGAACTGAGAGTAAACAATAGATTCGCAAATGGCTGCCAGCCAGCCTCTGTGTGAGGATGTGTGAATGTGTGTGCGTGCGTGTGTGTGAATGTTGTCTGACAAAATTAGGAGGGGATTTTACTGAGAAGCCTCTGCTTTTACTCTCAACAATTAAAGGAGATTTCATAAAAGTTATGGACAGACAGAGAGAGACGCTGCCTGAAAAACAAACCACAGCAATCTGCCATCAATTCTGCCTCAATAATGCCCCAAACCCCACCCCACCCCCCCCCCCTCCTCCTGTCTTCATCATCTCCACCCTGTCTTCATCCTCACACACACACACACACACACAGAGAGAGAGAGAGAGAGAGAGAGAGAGACCCTCTTCCACCAATCTCATCCCTGACGCCAGGACATCAATTTTCGCAAGTCGCCCAAAATTACCATGCATGAATGCAAAAAAGGCTGATCAGGAGTAATTAACACGGCTTCATATGCAAATTGTATTAATGCAGAACTACAAAGTCATTATGCAAATGAAGGTTTCATCGAGCCTCTTGACAAATACTCCCAGCTCCAGCCATCTAGCAGCCGGGATGGATGACAAGTCTGCTCGCTCAGTTTAGACTGGAGGGATGCCTGTGTGTTTTAGTCTAGTTAGCGGATTAGCACTGGTTAGCGCTGTTGGCTAGCTATGTCTGTGTGTGTGTGTGTGCGTGCATACATGGGCTAGTGTGTGTGTGTAAACTGTGTGATTAGGGAAGTGGCTAATGGCTGCGCGGCAGAGTAATGAACCTGAGATCCAGGGGATGGAGGGATGGAGGGATGCAGGAGAGGGGAGGGGAGGATGATATGAATATGCATGATGCTCACTGGCTTTGATGATTAAAGAAAATTTTAATATTTAAATGAGTGCATGCAAAGTGATTAACGCGGCAGAGAGGCGACGAGGCGAAAATCGCAAAAAGGGATTTTGAAAATGCTAAGAAGCACATGAGATGCCGATTTGCCTTTTTATGCTCTATTAATGGCAAAAAGTCTCTCTCTCTCTCTCTCTCTCTCTCTCTCTCTCTCTCTCTCTCTCTCTCCCTGTGTGTGTGCAGGTCTCTCCGCCCTGCTCTCCTCTCTGTCTCTTCCAGCCTTCGGGTCTCGCTTGTTTTGCTCTCCGTGTCTGGTTTGTGTCCAGGATGCTGGATTTACACAGCGTCATTTAGAAGAAGAGGATGGAGGGAATAGAAGGAGGAGAAAAGGAGCTGCATGCACACACACACACTCACACATACATGCATTCACATACACACACAGCAGGTCTGAGTTTCAGAAAGGATGATGAGTTATAGTGAAAGCAGTAGAATGGGCAGTAGGCTAACAGTTACAGTCATGTGATGACTATACTCAGTGGTATGAGGATTAACTGTTTAAATATCAGTCATTTGTTTGTGGTCTTAACAGCAGAGACGCAGGAGTGTAAGAAAATATTGTTAGAACTGTACTGAATACTGTATAGATTCTTAAAATTCGCCATTTTTACTTCATAGTTACATGCAAAGACTTGTGGCAGTGTTATAATCAGTCTTCAGTCTTCTCACTCTTCCACTCCAATGGAACAACGTTAACTGAGACGTAAGCACATGTTTGCTCAGACTTCACAAAAAGTAGAGCTATGATGCTGGAAGTTACAGGGAGTGTGGTAATTCATACGATGTTTTTTTTTCTTTTTTTTTTTCCTGGGACTCACTTTTTAAAAATGACAAATCATCATGACCCAAGTCACAATAAGCCTCATCAAGAAATTCTCGTTCATAAATGAATGTTTGTGAGCGTTTTCACTGCCATTTCAGCAACACCTTATACTATCTTGACGCTCTATTTAAAACATATATAACAACATGTACAAAACTGTTAACAGGTAATCTCGTTGTTTTTATTTTCTCTTATCATGAAAACAATATGGGACATTTTAGCCTGCTTCATAAAAGAGACTAAATCACTGCACTTAGATGGAATTAACAGGTTCTAGTTTTTTCCTCTCCTCAGTAAAACAATGCACACGTTTTAAATGCTTAATAAGAGGTGTACCTCAGATATACATTTTAAATTTGCAGAATTCCCTGCACAGTCTTTTATTTATTTTGGGAACAAAAATAAAATCTCACACAGAGACTGACGGTCTCTCTAAATTAGATGAAACCCGCAGTATATTGCCTTGCTTACAGTGTTGCAATTTGTCGCTATGAATTGAATCTTAACCCCTGTATTGTGACACACATCATATCAACAGATTCTCGTCAGTGCCCTTGTAGGATGGGAGAGTTAATTCAGGCTTCATTTGAATGTGCTCAGTGGCCATGCTGGTCTGATGTCTGTGTTAGATGTGAGCTGGCTTGACACAAGTGTTTAAGTTTTAGTGAGGCAGCAAAAGAGAGGGACCAGACTATACCTTTAAATAAATGTGTCTTGTCAATGTTTTGTCTTGTTAGATAGATAGATAGATAGATAGATAGATAGATAGATAGATAGATAGATAGATAGATAGATAGATAGATAGATAGCTGGTTAGCGTACATTCATGTGGTGGGATCAGCTGTAAGGCTTTACTGTGTCACCAGTGCTGAACTAGTTGCTAAATACACCAAACCACAGGCCAACTGCTTATTAAACCCCAAAGTCTTCATCCTCACACCTGCACGACAGCACAGGTCCATTGCCAAAGACTCCCAAAACAACATAAGTGGCTGGTGGACAGGTATACACCGGACCTGAAGTATGTTACAAAGGTCAGGTGCCGTAACTCACAGGACATTAAACATGTGGTTAACATTCTAAAACAGTCACAGTTTGGTTCAATTTAGGCACAAAAAGTGAAGAAGGACCGTTTCACAAGGACTGTAGGCCTGTCCGATGCTCTCAAGACATTTGGAAGATTGACACAATAACACTGGAGTACACGGACTGAGGCAAAAAAAACAAAACTAAAATATATTAAGAGACGAATGTTTTAATGGACACTGCGTCTAAATCAGAGTCACCTGCTCAGTTAGGTTAGGGCACAAAAACTAGTTGTTTGGGTTTAGAAACATACGTCAGGCATGTAACTTAATCATGCTTAAAACTTAAAACAACTCAGTGTTTGACTTTTGGTTTTATTTTAAATGTTGTGAAACTTGACTTTCTGTACATTTACAAATACAAATGTTTCTCTGTGGACCCATTTTCCTCAGTTCACAGGCCAGAGATGTCAAATAAGTGAAATTATTATCTGAACAGAAGCAGCTACACAAGAACGGACTGACTGAGAAAAACATTTTGATAAAAAAAATCAGCCGCTATCAGTTCAGTCAGTTTTATACATATAGCGGTAAAAAGCAACAGAAGATATCTTAGGTCATCTTTCACATAAAGCAGCTCAGGCCTGTACTCTTTATAATATTATCTACAGAGACACAACAGTTCCCACCACGAGCAAGCACTCGCACAACAGTGGTGAGGAAAAACTTCCCTTTAACAGGCAAAAAACCTCAAGTAGAAGCAGACTCTATGGTGAGCAGCCATCCACGAGGTTACAGTACAAATCTTAAGGGAGGGTCTTTAGCTTTCAGCTTTGACAGTGCTATGAAGTTTGTGATGTGACCCAGCCTACATACAGAACACAGAACATGAGGGCGCGGCACTTTTTCTCATTTTGGAGGCAACATTTGAGGGAACATGTGACAGAAAGTAATGTAATAAATAAAGTAATTTGTGCTCTGGAGCAATTAGTAAAATAATGTAACTATGTCTTCACTGAGTAATGAGTAGAAAGTAATTAATTACATTTTTCAAGTAACACTAAAACAGCAATTGCAGTTTCCTCACTGCTTGATGCGTGTGTGTCCGTCCACATCCTTTCAGGCCTATTAAAAATGCATCAAGACTGTAACTGTGTGAACACACACACACACACACACACAAACAGCCAAACTGAAACTAGCCAAAAGCACACAGGATACAGAGGGCGAGAGAGGTAGAGAGAGACAGAGGGAGAGAGTAATTACCACTTCAAAAAGGCCGGCGCTCCATCCGAGAGGCCTCCCAGCTTTATTGAAACAACGCAAAAAAACAAGAGCAGCGGGCGCCGTAATGCCTCTAAAGTACAGCCTGTTATATCAAACACACACACATTCACACACACTCACACGCACACTGTGCCGGAGCTCTTTGTTAAGTCTTTGTGCAGTTTCATTTGGAAGATAAATAAGCATATGGTAAATATTTTAGGGACACACCACTGTGCTCAGTCATTATTTATTGAAGATGTGTGTGTGTGCGTAAGTGTGTGCGTCCATGTGCATAATGTTTACATAAGATTCAAACATGCGCTAATGAAAACACTTTTTTTTTTATTATTATGTTTGTTTTATCTTGTGTCTTTCTCTGCATATGGAAGATGCTTTTATAAATGAAATAATGTGTATAATTATTCCTAATCAACTTAAAGTTCTGTATGTTTGTGTATTGTGTGTGTGTGTTTTAGAGTGTGTTTGTGTGAGAGAGCTCCTCATCTCGGTGCGTGGCGGTAACCATCTGCGTTTGAACGACAGAGAGAGAGACAGAGAGACTGAAGTGGAACAAACAGAAAACAAAAGTCAGCTGGGAGAAAACAACAGAAAAAGTGGGCGTGAAAGCAGAGGTAGAGCTACACACACACACACACACACACACACACACACACACACACACACACACTCAGCTTGTCAAATGGCTCTGTCAGATTAAAAAGGTGTCATCATATTTGAGTTTGCCAAAACTACTACTGTGTGCGTGTGTGTGTGTTTCTTTCCACTCCAACTGGACTTAGTTAAATGTCTGAATTAAACCCCAGTTGACAAGGCTTTAAGGGCTGCACAGCACTGTGTCAGGTGGTGTTAAACACTGCTCAGTGATGTGTGTGCACTGTGTGGATGTGTGTGCGCCTTAAAGTAAAAATGACATGTTTCCTTCTCTTTCCTCTAATCCAAACTGTCAGGATTCCACCTCCGTGCAGTTTACAGCTAACCTGACTGACAGTTACCTGGGATACCAGGGGCCGTGTGACCAAAAGGTTGCCTGTTCAAATCCTCAGACCCAACCACAACGTGCACTTGAGCAAGAAGAACTAGACCCTGCTTTTTATTTGGGTCGTCAAATAAATAAAAGATAATGGAAGAAATGGATTTTGTCAACAATTTCTGACATTTTATGGACCAAACAACTAATGGATTAGTGGGGAAATGATCACCACAGACGCACATTCACGGGCTTCACCTGTTTTTCAATTGACAAGATTGTGACAGATTAATTAATTGATTTTTGTTATTTTCTGACATTTTATAGACCAAAAAACTAATTGATTAGTCACCAGACTGATCACCAATAAATAAACTCATAAATAAGTCCAAATATATGAAAAGCAGAGGAGCGCACAGACGTACATATTTTGTTTTGGGTCATGATGGTTTGTCATTTTTAAAAAGTGGGTCCCCAGAAAAAAGGAGAACACTGCTATAGACGACTGTGGTTAATGTGTGTGTCTATCTGTGCAAGTGTGCAACAAACTGTCCTACAGGATACCAGTTTATATGTGTGTTCAGTGTTGACAGCAGTGACATAAGCTACAGGGTCGCCACTTCAGCATGAGCCTCCATTCTTCAACATCATTTACATTCTTTCTGAAAGGTTGAAGCTTTATAGTTTTGTAAATATGCAACAATTTAAATTTGTATCTGTTCCTGCTAAAATAATTTGAACTCAAGGTCTTTTTACAAAACATACAGTGTTTATAGACTTTATTTGAATTTAATGCACAATATATAAGTTCTGCCACTGAGGGTCCCTCACATTTAAACAAGAACAAAAGACGTATTTGATGGGGTGGTGAAGTAGTGTGGGATCATGGGAGTCGCTCTCTTCATTGTTTAACCATCACGATGAAAAAAACGAGGTAATGTATTAAAGTTCTATTCACTTTTACTCACATTCACTGACGTCCCTCCTCAGTGACGTGTCTGGCATATTCTGTGTTTTCTCACAAATTTTTGCAACTAGTTCATGAAAGTAGCAGCTGGCGGGAAACGCAAGTTACCTTTTAATTTATCTGACTGGGGCCTTTTCAGCCTTTAATGGATGGAGCAGCTGAAGATATGACAGGAGAGGGGGAGGAGAGAGGAAACAACATGCAGCAAAGGGCCACAGGCTGAAGTCGGATTGAGGACTCGCAACCTACCAGCTACCAGGGTCCCACAACGCACCATTACACTGAATAAACTACACAATTCTCTGGTTGGAACATTGTTGGAAACATTTAAGATATTGTAAGTGCACAACTCAATAAAACATCAAATAAATGTTATATAGTTGTTTTTATACATTTTCTTGTGGGAATGCAACATGTTTAGCTTTACTATTAGATCCTATCAAAGCTGCAACAATTAATCGATTTATCAATTATTAAATCAATTGCCAACTATTTTGATAATTGATTAATGGATTTGAGTAGTCTTGTAAAATAAAGAAAAAACCTCTGATTCCTGTATGTCACATGTAAATATTTTTTGGGTTCTATAGTCCCTCAGGACAATCAAACTATCTTTGCATTGTGGGCAGAACAAGACATTTGAGGACATCAATTTGGATTTTGTCATATTTTCTGACATTTCATGGACCGAACAACTAATTGATTAGTGGAAAAATTATCGCCCGATTGATCACTAGTTGAAACTTGTGCCCAAACATGTGAAAACAGGTGGAGTGCATGGACGTACATATTTTGATTTGTGTCTTTGACATTTTATAGACCAAACAACTATTAATAAATTAATGGAGAAAATCATTAACCGACTAATAATTGTTAGTTGCAGCCTTAGACCATATGAATTGAAATTAATTTGTGTTCAGTGATTCAGTGACTGGTTTTGTGTTCAGGTAATGTATTTATGTAATGAATTATTTACCATTACAAAACACTGAGTTGTAGATGAAGTTGTATTTCGCTATTTGTAACTCACAAAACAAGTTAAAATTTGCATGCACTGCCTAGTTTTGCTAAATTAGCCTGGCTAGACAGTTAGCCGACAGCTAGCTGTAACTGGGCTGACTCAAGCTGCACCTCAGGATTTAAAGTAGAAACTCTGAGTGAAGACAACGCACTTAGAAAATGATGAATTGATGGATGACAGCACAGGTGAAGGAGAGACGCTGTTTGCTTCTCAGATATGAGTTAGTAAAATCAGAGCTTTTTCGGGGGCTGTGATTGGCTTAAGGGAGTGTGATATATATCCATGTTATGTTCCCTCCTGTGATGATTTACCCACACACACAGACACTGTCACAGTGGCCTACTGATGAAATTGCTGGCCATCATTAATGTCCACGAGATGGGATTATAAGTGGAGGAGGAGACCTGACTGTTGTGTTGCAACACAAACTGTCAAAAATATCAGATAAATAGTAAACAAATAAAATCAAAGAGGTCTAAGTAGTCCAGACCAACAATTATAGAATTAGTGAAAAGAAAATGCTGCATATTTTTTGAACAGCATTAAATTATATACTTGTAAAATATGACACCCTTCTCAAAAATTTTCAAAAGATTTTCCCTGCAGCAAATAATATTTCCTATTTATATAATCGTGCAAAGAAAGTTTTGTAGTATTGGCTTTATCAGTTCTCCTACGACTGTAGTTTCACTGTACACAACATTAAAAAATGTACACAAATTTCTTGATTTTAATTCTTTTAGTTCTGATTTTCTGTGAATCTAAATGACTCTTTGCTTAAACCACCCCGTGTGTGAATGTGTGTGTTCCGTTTCACATGGAGAACAAATGGAGGTGAAAAAGCTTGAGAATAAAGAAGTAGCTTGACCTGCTGGGAGCCTGTTACAAAGCGTCCTCATCAGTCTGACATTCAAACTTCCTGATCAGTTTCCCCCTCGCTCCCTCTCCTGCTTCCTCCCCTATGTCTCTCATCCTTTTCTCCCGTTCACCAGGTAATGAAAGTGTAAAAAACCCACTGCAGGGAACGCTCCGTGTGAGCTGCAAACAGAAAATTCCACCTACCATATTTCAATCCCGTGGTGATTATGAGCAGGGCTGAGTGTGTTCTCTCCAAATGAAACTGGGGCTCGATTAATAAAGCCTCTGTCCTCTGCTCGTGTTAATAAGGTGCTAGTTGGACATATTTCATGTGGAAATTGTGAAACAGCGAGGGTAATTTTCAAACATAAAATGTTATTGCAGCAATATAGTTTACAGTTGCCGCAGTGCACGTCCAATTGAGCCGCTAATATGTTTTTGCTTTTAATGTGAAAATTATTGCGCGTTCTGTTATGAAGAAATATTGTGCAATTACAATTTCAAGCCTTCCAACGCTGCACATGTGGAGCTGATTTCACAGGAGGACTACACGTAGATATATTACGGCATTTAAACGCAGGGGGAAAAATATACTTGTGCACATATATATGAATAATGCCAAGCTAATCATGTGACCAGTGCCAATCAATTAGTGCACATGCTTGAGTGCAGCTCTGCACTCACTCTGCGACTGTATCAGAGCTGTTTGCACCCTCCTACTGCTCTGCTTGTTCTGTTAAATGTAAAGCTGTAGCACAGTTACAGACCTAAGTGCTGTGCTTTCACAGGTTCAGGTGGCTGTGCTGTCCACAGCAGTGTGTGTGTGTGTGTGTGTGTGTGTGTGTGTGTGTGTGTGGCTGCCTCGCGCAGTTGTAACAGCCTGGTAAAATATTGATGAAGTTCAGGCCCAAACACAGTGTTTTACAGTGCAGGCCAAACCGCAGACTGACACGTTCAGAGGAGCTCAGTCATGCTGCAACACACCAAGAGGGTGTTACCTACGAGTGCCTTTCCTCACGTGGACGAGGGCCGTTCTCCTGTAACATTAGTTCTGATTTTATCCAAATGTCAGGTGGCTTTTACACAAACATTTGAAATGGTGCTGCCAAGAGAAAAAAAAACTGGGGTTTCTATCTACAAGTTGCATAAAAACACTTCATACAGACCAATGGTCTTGATCAAATATCGATCAGAGCTTTGATACCGAAGATATTTCATACATACATTTGAAGCACGTGTGTTTTTTTAATATAGTCATAGCATGCATTTGGGAACAGGTTTTGGTGGACATATTCAAGAATATTCAAGTTGGTTTATTGTATCAGTTAAGTCATATCACA